>CP094637.1:36403250-36655598 GCA_023657505.1 Camelina hispida
GTGTCTAACACATTCACATTCCTTGAGCAACCCAACCTAAAAAAGTTAATCCACATTCTTTATTTTATCATTTTTAACCACTCACCCCAACATGGTTGGTCCATGTGCGATATTTGTTATTAGTAACATGGGTTGGTTATTCTTATGTTTGGAGCTTTTGATCGGAGGTTGTGTGATTTGATCATTTGTATCAGCTTTTAGTATTCGCTAGGTTGCTCGGGTAAAACCAATCAAGTTTTGAAATGGTGTTACCTGATTATGGTATAGAAGTATAATTTAACATTTTCTCCGATAGCAAAACAACCCCAAAACCACAATTTTGTAATAGATAAATTGTTTTAGACAGAGAACTTTTAGGCCAAATTCAATCATTTTGAACTTAGAGGCCCATTTTAGGCCCATTACAAAGAAAATTAATTCTAGCCCAATTGACTGATCCATGATTATGCATTAATCTAAATCTGTCTCCTTTATATTAGTGCAAGCCCAAATATCAAAACATGATCCATTTTTCTCTGTTTAGAAATTTTAAAATTCTCCATAGATAAAAGTTTTTATTTTGTTCATCGAAAAATATATATTGAAAATGTTATAAAACCGCATAGAAACAACTACACCTAGTTTTTTTTGGGTGGGGAAATACATAGGAAAAATGTTAACATGATAATTTGTCAAAAAAAGAAAAGAATTGATTAGTTTGACAAAAAAGTTAAAAAATAATTTATCTATAAATCTCACGAAACACACCTGTCGAATAAGGTTAATTCACCAACTACAAGTGTGGCCTGATACGTGCACGTTATTATCAAAATGTACGGTCCAACAAACCTTTTGATTTAAATCTTTATAGTACTCTTAATTATTATTTTTTAGATGAGTTGGGTAATCTATCAAATCCAGCAATTAGTTATTACCAAAAAAAAAAGAAAAAAATCCTGCAATTAGTTCAAATTCACGACAAGTGTAAACTTTTCATTGTTGTCACTTTGCTTATATTTAAATCTTGACCGACCATTTATGTTATGTTGACTTACACATCCCCAACGAACTTGCCTTAACAATCTCATGCCTTTGACTTACATTGTGGTTTTCTAATAAAAAATCAATTAATATAAATTCTAAATAGAGCTGACTAATAACATTATGTGTGTTGTGAACTATGACTACAAAACACCAGGAAATGTCCTATTTCCACATAAGAACTATAATATCCTATCAGATAGAGCCCGAACTTTCACTACGTCTCAGATGTCTCCGAAAAAATAGTTTTCAACTTAAATCCCTCTCAAATCAAAAGTTGTCATCTATTTGCCCATAAATCTGGGTTTAATCGGTTTACATACTAAACTGGTAGAAAATCTTGGTCAAACCAAAACGAAACCAAATTTAAAATCTGACTGACCTTACAAACCAGAATCATGGTGTTCTTCATTCACTTGGCCACGATTCCGATCAACGGAACTAAAAATAGTAATGGAGCTGCAATCGTATGTCTACAACAAGGACCACGTGAATCTCCATTAAATACACAACAAATATAATTTGTCTTTTATGTCTTTGTTAATTTGGTTGATTTGTTTATTTGATTTTGTTGGTTGCAGTGGATTTTCTGGGTTTGTTACCATTCAAGAGGAGAAATTGACTTGTTTTTTTGGGTTATTTGATGTGAATTATCTGGTTTAACATTAATGGATATATGATATGGGATTCGTAGAGTTGGTATTTTTTACTTTTGGGTTACGTGTTTTTTTTATGTAATTGGGTTGAAATGTGAGGTTCAAACCGGTTTATAATTTTTCTTAGTTGGTTAAACAAACAATAAACTAACAATAAACCAATTAAACCCATATTTATGGAGAAGTAGATGAGAACTACATATTCAGGGAGATTTAGTAAGAGAACTTTTGATTTATGGGGATCTAGGTTGAAAACTATCTTTTGGGGACATTTGAGACGTAGTTAAAGTTCGGCCTCTATCTGTACGATATCATAATTCTCATGGGGAAATAGGACGTTTTCCCTACAAAACACTTATAAGGTTTATGTTTTGTAACACTTTTGTAAAGAGAACAAGGACTAACAAAGAGAGAGAGAGAGAGAGAGAGGGAGAGAGGAGCCACGAGAGAGAGAGAGATTTTGAGAAGCTTTTGATCAAAGAACTTATGTGTCACTCTTCTTACATAACTCCTTATTTATAGTGCATTACAAAAGACATGAGTCACACACTTATACACTTGGTAATGACAAGTGTTGAGTTAGTGTAATACTACAAAAACAAGTGTCATGACATGTGTCTTGTGATGGATTAATCATAATTCTATTTCATAATACTCCCCCTTGATTATCCATCACCATTGTTACGTACTACCTCATTAAAAACCTTGTCACGGAAAAACCCATTGGGATAAAAACCATGACAAGGAAAAAAGAGTATAGTAACGTAATCTCCCCCTCGAAAAGATAAGTATAATCTTTCTTCATAAATCTCGTAGATGACGCATTCCAATACTGTGAATATGCTTTCTGAATGTGGTAGTCGGAAGCGCCTTTGTGAATAGGTCTGCTGCATTGTCACTTGAGCGGATATGTTGGATATCAACTTCCTTCTTTTGCTCGAGTTCTTGAGTGTAAGAGAAAAATCTTGGAGGTATATGCTTTATTCTATCGCTCTTGATGTAACCTTCTTTGATTTGGGTGACACAAGCAGCATTGTCTTCGAATAATGTTGTTGGCTCTTTCTTGGTGACTATTCCACTTGATTCTTGTATGTGGTTAGTCATTGATCTGAGCCATACACATTCCCTCAATGCTTCATGAAGAGCAATTATTTTTGCATGATTTGAGGAAGTGACGACCAATGTCTGTTTCTGTGAGCGCCATGAGATTGCAGTTCCTCCAATTGTGAAAACATATCCAGTTTGCGATCGGGACTTATATGGATCTGATAAATATCCTGTATCTACAAAACCAGCTAGACCAACCGAAGAGTTTCTAGGATAGAATAATCCCAAGTAAATCGTACCTTGAAGATAACGGAGAATATGTTTTATCCCATTCCAATGCCTGCGGGTAGGGGATGAGTTATATCTTGCAAGTAGATTCGTAGCAAATGCAATATCCGGTCTAGTGCAATTTGCAAGACACATGAGTCCATCGATAGCACTCATATATGGTACTTCGGGACCAAGTATTTTCTCGTTGTTTTCACATGGTCTGAATGGATCACTATCGACATTCAGAGATCTATTGACCATTGGAGTACTCAAAGGAGTCGCTTTGTCCATATTAAAGCGCTTTAAAATCTTTTCGTATAATTTGGTTGATGCACAAATATTCCATCTTGGAAATGCTCTATTTGAAGCCGAGACATAATTTAGTCTTTCCAAGATCTTTCATTTCAAACTCTTCCTTCATATGAGTTCTTGCATCATCAATCTCCTTTTGAGTCCCAATTATATTTAGATCATCAACATGTACAACAATGATCACAAATCCCGATGGAGATTTCTTTATGAAGACGCATGGGCATATTTCATTATTAACATACCCTTTCTTCAATAGGTATTCGCTTAAGCGATTATACCACATGCGAACCAGATTGTTTTAATCCGTAAAGTGATCGCTGTAATTTGATCGCACAAATTTCATTAGACTTAGAGTCTAATGCCTCAGGAATCTTAAATCCTTCTGGAATTTTCATGTATATATCATTATCCAATGATCCATATAAATATGCTGTCACTACATCCATAAGGTACATTTCTAAATTATTAGAAGCCGTTAGACTCATTAAGTACCTGAATGTAATTGCATCCATGACTGAAGAATACGTTTCTTCATAATCAACTCCAGGTCTTTGAGAAAAACCTTGTGCAACAAGTCGGGCTTTATATTGTGTGATTTCATCTTTCTCATTTCTTTTTCGGACAAATACCCACTTGCAACCAACAAGTTTTACATCTTTAGATGCAGTGACAAGAGGTCGAAAGACATTTCTTTTATTGAGGGAGAGCAACTCAAGTTGCATAGCCTTTTTCCATTTCTCCCAATCAGGCCTATGTTGGCATTCTGATACGGACCTTGGATCTGGATCATCTTTTTCATGATCGATCTCTTTAGATACAGAAAAAGAAAATATTTCATTATCATCATCGATTTCATCTCTATACCATAACATTCTATTTTGGGCATAGTTAATAGAAACCTCATATTTTTCTGTATCATCCTGAGGACTTTTCTCTTTATTTGGTTCTTCTTGAACCTTTTCATCTCCCATTTTCTTTTTCTTTCGGGGATTTTTATCTTTAGAGCCCATTGGCCTCCCCCGTTTCAATTGAACCTTAGGTTCATTAGCTTTGCTTCCATCAAGTTCTTCTCTAGGAATTTCAACTCTTGATGGTGCATTTGCAGCGGGGATATATGACTTTGTCACCCTTTTTGTATCTATGAATGCATCTGGTAATTGATTTGCCAAACTTTGTAAATGTACAATTTTCTGAACTTCTAGCTCACGTTGATTTCTAGGGGGATCAAGATATATCAAAGATGGTGTATACCATGTAATATCTTTTGGTACTTGTTTAATTCCTCCCCCTAACGATGGAAATTCATCTTCATTAAAATGACAATCAGCAAAACGTGCCGTAAACATATCACCAGTTTGCGGTCAGGGGCGGACCCACGTATATTAATGGGAGGTCAGCTGACCTGCCCAAATTTTGAAAAAAAAAAAAAAATTTCCTAGTTTTAGAGTTTCTTTTAGAGTTATTTGAGTCCAACTAAACAAATTTAAAAACTCTGACCTCCCCTAATTTATGAGATCGAAAGCCCATAACAAAAAAAAGAAGATCAAAGCCTTTTGTTATAATTAAAAACAAACCTGGCCCAATTTATTTACCCTAATAATTTATTGTGTGCTTATAGTATATTAAAAAAAGAAGCACACGTCTTTTTTACGTCTGACCAAAAAAAAGAGAAAGAGGCAACGATCGTCGTGTTAAAGTCCGTGTGTGTGTTTTCAAGTTTTCTACTTCACGTCTTCAGGTTTCAGTACATCAGATTCTTCAAACAAAGTAAGTTTATTAGATACAAAACTAGATTTTGTTTTATAATCAATTTTTAAAAATATTATATTTAGAAATAAAAATTCCAATACATCGTTTTATTTTATGTTGACATTTTTTTTTAAAATTTTTCAGAAGAAACAATGAATACTTTGAAAAACTACTATAAAAGAAAAGAACCATCTACACCTCGCAGTGAACCACCATCTACACCTCGTAATGAACCACCATCTCCACTTCGCAGTGAATCAGATGATATTGATTTACCTTGGGATCCTGCTGATCGAAAAAGAATAACAGATTATCATCCGAATCAAAGAGATGAGGTAATTCGAAAATACTTGATTCGAGGTCCTTGTCAACCTCGTGGGCATACTTTTAAACAAATATTGATAGGAAACACATTGAGGCGATTTAACCCAGCTTGGTTTGATCAATATAGAAATTGGTTAGAGTACAATGTGAAAAAGAAAAGGCTTTTTGTCTGTGTTGTTACTTGTTCAGAGATAATGATGGTAAATGCGTAAAAGTGATGCATTTATAACAGATGGATTCTGTAGGTGGAATGATTTAAAGAGTTTTTCAGGACATGTGGGAGGTGTTGATAGTTTTCACAACAATGCAGTTATGAAGTGTGAAAACTTGATGAAACAAGGTCAGTCTATTGAGCATGCTTTGCATAAACAAGAATTGCATAAACAAGACGATATTACAAAAAAAGAGTATCGAATTCGGTTGAATGCTTCTGTTGATGCTTCAAGACTTATTGCAACAAGGATTAGCTTTCCGTGGTCATGATGAATCAGAAAATTATGTCAATAGAGGAAAATTTGTGGAACTCTTGAAGTACACTGCTGATCAGAATGAAGTTGTGAGTAAGGTTATTTTAGATAATGCTCATGGAAATAATCAGATGAAGTCTCCTAAGATTCAGAAAGATATTGTGCATTGTTTTGCAGAAGAGGTAGTCAAATATGTTATTGAAGAAATTAATCATGATGTTTTCGGTTTGCTCGTGGATGAATCTGCTGATGTTTCCGACAAAGAGCAAATGGCAGTAGTGTTTCGATTTGTTGATAAAGATGGGATAGTCAAAGAGAGATTTATGAGTATTACACATGTGAGTGAGACTTCTGCAACATCTTTGAAATTTGCTATTGATGATTTGTTTGTTAAATATGGATTGAGCATAAAAAGGGTGAGAGGACAAGGGTATGACGGAGCAAGTAACATGAATGGCGAGTTCAATGGATTAAGATCATTAATTCAGGGAAAGCACATCAGCATATTATGTTCATTGCTTTGCTCATCAACTTCAATTAGTTGTTGTGGTAGTTGCAAAAAAACATTTTAATGTTGGCGACTTTTTTGATATGATTTCTCTGTTACTGAATGTAGTGGGAGCCTCATGCAAAAGGAAAGATATGATCCGAGAGAATTACAGAAAATAAATTATGGAAGAAATTAATAATGGTGAAATCAGTACAGGAACAGGATTGAATCAATAGATCTCTCTTCAAAGACCAGGGTATACTCGTTGGAATTCTCACTACAGAACTCTATTCCGGGTGATTCAGTTATTTTCTTCTATCATCAAGGTGCTTGAGTACATTGAGAATGAAGGCGCAGATGACTTGAAAAGACGTCAAGATCATGATCTCCTTGATTACTTTCATAGCTTTGATTTTGTGTTTTATTTGCATATGATGATACACCTTTTAGGACTCACAGATACCTTGTCAGTGGCACTGCAAAGAAGAGATCAAGATATTTTAAATGCTATGTCATTAGTGAAATCAACTAAGAGACAACTCCAGTTGTTTAGGGATAGTGGGTGGAATTCTCTCATGACGAAAGTTTATTTGTTTTGTGAAAACATGAGCTTGAAAAAGTTGAGATGGAGGCAGATTTTGTAGACTCAAAAAGACGAAGAAAAAGACAGGAGTATCAAATATGCATCATTACAAGGTCAATTGCTTATATTCTGTCTTGGATTTGCAGCTTCAAGAATTTAACGACCGCTTTAATGAGGTGAACACTGAGTTGTTTATTTGTGCTGCTTCTTTATCTCCCATCAATGCATTTACTGAGTTTGATCTCTCAAAATTGTTGAGATTATCTAAGTTCTACCCAGATGACTTTAGTTCAGGGGAGTTCATTTCTCTTGAGTAAGAATTATGTATCTACATTGATAATGTTCGACATGATGAAAGATTTTCTAATTTGGAGAATCTTGGAGACCTTGCTAGAATGTTGGTGGAAACACGAAAACATATGTCATATCCTTTGGTTTATAGGCTTTTGAAGTTGGTTTTGATTCTGCCTATTGCTACTGCAACTGTTGAGAGATGTTTTTCAGCCATGAAGATCGTAAAGACATATCGACGCAATCGGATTGGAGATCAATTTTTGAATGATTGGTTAGTTTGTTTTATTGAGAAAGATGTATTCAAAACTATTACAAACGAAACTGTGATGACTAGATTTCAGAACATGAAAGATCGTAGGATGCTTTTATAATTTTTTTTAACATTGTAAGAGTTTTATATTTATATGAAAGACGATTTTTTTTCTTTATGTTTTGACCTGGGTCAAAGTTTTTCCTGGGTCCGCCACTGTTTGCGGTTCAAGATATCGAATTATACTCGGTGATGCATAACCAACATATATGCCCAATCTCCTTTGTGGCCCCATTTTTGTTCTTTGTGGTGGGGCTATATGAACATAAACCGCACATCCAAAAATACGGAGATATGATATGTTTGGCTCTTAGTCAGATGCTAATTGTAAAGGGAAAATAATTATTATATGCGCTTGGTCGTATTTGGACCAATGCCGCAGCATGCAATATAGCATGACCCCATATAGAAATTGGGAGCTTTGTTTTCAATATTAACGGTCTAGCAATGAGTTGTAGCCGTTTAATCAAAGATTCAGTCATGCCATTTTGTGTATGAACATGAGGAACCGGATGCTCCACATCGTTTCTTATTGACATACAATAGTCATTGAAAGCTTGTGAAGTGAATTCACTGGCATTATCAAGTCTGACTTTCTTTATGGCATAATCAGGGAATTGAACTTTCAACCTGATTATTTGGGCAATGAATTTTGCGAAGGCCGTGTTTCTTGTTGTCAATAGACACACATTTGACCATCTACTAGATGCGTCAATCATTACCATAAAATAACGAAACGGCCCGCATGAAGGGTGGATAGGTCCACAGATATCACCATGTATTCTCTCTAAGAAAAATGGTGATTCATTTCCAATTTTGGCTGGCGATGGCCGAATTATGAGTTTTCCTTGAGAACATGAATCACATGAAAACTCATCAGATCTATAAATCTTTTGGTTCTTTAATGGATGGCCATTAGAATTTTGCACAATTTTTCGCATCATGACTGAAACAGGATGTCCAAGTCTTTCATGCCATATCTTAAATGTACTAGTAAACTTAGAGTTTACTGTAACATAAGATGCAAAATTATTTATTTTTTGCAATACAATCCAGAGGATAACATTGGCCATTCTTCCAATATTTGTTTCTCCTCAGATGTTATGCAAAGATATTCAATGCCATTCTTATTCAGAGTCTCTATATGATATCCATTTCTTCGGATATCTCTGAAACTAATCAAGTTTCTTTGAGACTTAGGGCAATATAATGCATCAATTTCAAATTTTGTTCTCCTTGGCATTGAAAAACTAGCTTTTCCAGAGCCTATAATAATCTTTGCATTACCACATATAGTGCTCACGCTTCTAGCGGAGTCTTTTATTTTAAGAGAGGAGAAATATTTTTCTCTTTAAGTATTGAGTGCGTTGTAGCACTGTCTGCTAGACACATATCTCCATCCTCAATCTCAAAATTTGACATTTTCTGAGATAAAATATTTATAAAATAAACATTAATAAAATAACATAAAGTCTTACAAAAAACTTATTATATATTACAATAAAACTATTATCCAAAAAGACATCATAAAGTACATATCAAACTATGACAAAGCATATCATGACATATCGGCCTTATTCGCATGATTTTCCATTTTCATTATCAACGAGAAAATCTGCTATATCAAGATGGGGTTCATCGTTTAGGCCATGGAAAGAAGGTCCAGCTTTATCATAGATGAGGTTGGTCTCAACATCCCTTTCTTTTGCCTTTTGGGATGCTTGGTACAGATCGGCCAAATGTTTTGGAATACGACAGGTCTGATACCAATATCCTTTCATGCCGCATCTGTAACAAGTACTTTCACCTTGTTTCTTTATAACGTAACCAACATTATTGATTTGAAGATGCTTGTTGGTTATTCTTGCGTTGAAGTCATTAGGAGAGAAACCTCTTCCTTTTCCTCTTCCACGACCTTCTCCACGACCTCCTCCACGACCATGACCACGGCCTCGACCGCGTCCGCGTCCACGTCCTCGTCCTTGCCAATTATTATAGCTGGATGTAGCAACATTCACTTCTGAAAGTGGAGCTGATCCAGTTGGACGGGTTTGATGATTTATCATCACGAGCTCATTATTTTGTTCAGCAACATGCAAAACTTGCATTAATTCTGAATATCGAGTATACCCTCTCGATATTGTTGCTGCAGGAGTACATTTGAAAGATGGAAAGTTTGGAATGTTTTCTCGATCATATCATAATCGGATACTTCTTCTCCGCAGAGAGCCATCCTTGAAGTGATTCCGAACAAAGCGGAATTGTACTCACTTACACTTTTGTAATCCTGAAACCTCAGGTTTAGCCATTCATGTTTGGCTTTTGGTAAGATCACATACTTTTGGTGATCAAACCTATCCTTGAGCGCGATCCAAAGATCTGCAGGATTTTCTCTCGTGATGTATTCATTTTTTAAACGTCGTGGAGATGGTGACACAAGAACATCATGGTTCTTGCTTTTTCCTCTTCTAACCCCGTTTCAGACGGATCAATGGTTTTGAGAAGCCCATTCCCTTTTAGATAGAATTTTACATCTAATGCCCATGTCATATAGTTTTTCCCAGAGACATCAAGGGCGGCGAATTCAAGCTTTGCCAAGTTTGACATAAATACTATATAAATAATAAAACAATTTGTTATATATTAAATTTTATGAAATAATTTTGTAAAAACTTGTTTTAGCAATAAATATAAACTATAAAACAAAATTATAAGCTATAATATATTCATAAATTAAAACAATCATTTTAGGAGGCATAGTCTTCCATATGATTTATAATATATAGATCTGAACATATGATCAAGGAGACAGAGCCTACCATTAGATCAAGAATGTAGATCTAAATGATCAAGGAGGCAGAGCCTACCATTAGATCAAGAAGTATGTATAGCTTTTTACTCTATAAATAATACATATAGTAACATGCATATAAAATAATAAGATTCAAACAACTTTAACAAAACTTAAATCTTACCTCAAATTGATGATGTATCACAAATCTCTTATGCTCAAACTTGTAACGGATCGAGAGTCGTTCGTGTTGATAACATGTTGTGAACTATGACTACAAAACACTTATAAGGTTTATGTTTTGTAACACTTTTGTAAAGAGAACAAGGACTAACAAAGAGAGAGAGAGAGGGAGAGAGGAGCCAAGAGAGAGAAAGATTTTGAGAAGCTTTTGATCAAAGAACTTATGTGTCACTCTTCTTACACAACTCCTTATTTATAGTGCATTACAAAAGATATGAGTCACACACTTGAGACACATGTTATGACACACAAGTGTTGAGTTAGTGTAATACTACAAAAACAAGTATCTTGACATGTGTCTTATGATGGATTAATCATAATTCTATTTCATAATAATTTGTTATTTTTCAAATTTTATCATTCTATGCAAAATATATTGTGAATGTGAATGGTATGTAACCAGGGCAAGGGGAATCACTTTTTTTTTTACAATCCAGGGGAATCATATTTTTTTAAAACATACATACCATTTATTATCAATGTTGAGTTTTCTAATTGGCTTTTATTTTATTTTATTAGGTGATACTTCAGTTTTGGAATTAGTCATGTGTTAGAATTAAGCCATTAAGTACCTGTCTACTGATAATTACCAAAATAATTAGCCACTTCATTATTTGAGGTGCTTCATATTGCTAAATATAATAGAATATTATGAACGAATCTTCACCGTACAATTATCACATCTAATGGTTACATTTATTCACAGCTGTTCTTGATTCGTTTTGAGAAAATGAGTAGGTAAAACACACGTAGAAGGTAACAACACGAGAACCCCGTTAAAATGATAATGACATCTACGATTTGTAGTTGAATGAATATTCTATAACGCCAAGATGTGATCATTTTCGTTTTTACTCTTTTATAAAATTCTTTTTGGAAAAATGCTCAGTGGTAGTTGCAATGCATCTAGGTGTTTTAGAGACCTTTCAAAGACACTGCGTTTTTAAGTTCTTAGATTCGAGTCTTGATGCTTGGAAATGCTCTAGTCCTCGATTCAAGATGATTACGTTACGATACGAAAACTCAAAACCTCCTCATAATCTTTTTTTTTTTTTCATTTTGATACAAACCAATAAATTATGAATTCTTGTCATATTTACTAAATCAAAGTTATGATTAAAAAAAATATATATATTCTATCCAGTCCTAGTGATTTTTCTAACATGGTAGAGTATCAGCAATTAAAGCAAAAAACTAAGACAGTTGACCAGAAGCCAATAGGCTATATATAAGCGTCGGTGTACATCACCAAAAGTGAGATTTATTTTGTATACTAATTCTTTGATCAGAAATTTTTGTATACCATTTCTGAAACAAATTCCAAATTTACACAAAATACAAATCCTATTTCTGGAAAGCAAAAAAAAACCCCTAAAAACAGAACAGATACAGAGAGAGAGGAAGAAGAGAAGAGAGAAGAGAGAAACGAGAAAGAGAGATAGAGAGATCGTCTTCTTCTTACAACCACACAAGAATCAGACCAAACAAAAGGTGACAAATCTTCAAACTTACGATTCTGATCTCAAAAATCCAAATATTTTTCACCATTTCACGAAGATCTATCCGTTACAATGGCGGATTTGCTTAGAAAAGTGAAATCGATGAAGAAGAAACAGGATCAGAGCAGTCAACAAGCTATGATCCTTGGCAAATACGAAATGGGCAGGCTTCTTGGCCATGGAACCTTCGCTAAAGTCTATCTCGCAAGAAACGCTCAAACTGGAGAAAGCGTAGCGATCAAGGTAATCGACAAAGAGAAAGTTCTCAAATCCGGTTTAATCGCTCACATCAAACGCGAGATCTCGATCTTGCGCCGTGTTCGTCATCCAAACATCGTTCAGTTATTCGAAGTCATGGCGACCAAATCCAAGATCTATTTTGTGATGGAGTACGTCAGAGGAGGTGAATTGTTCAACAAGGTAGCTAAAGGTAGGTTAAAAGAAGATGTCGCACGTAAATATTTCCAGCAGCTGATCTCAGCCGTATCGTTTTGTCACTTCCGTGGTGTTTATCATCGAGATTTGAAACCGGAGAATCTTCTTTTAGACGAAAACGGAAACCTAAAAGTCTCTGATTTTGGCCTTAGTGCTGTTTCTGACCAGATTCGTCAAGACGGGCTATTCCATACGTTTTGTGGTACGCCTGCTTACGTGGCACCGGAGGTTCTTGCTCGGAAAGGCTACGACGGAGCTAAAGTTGATATTTGGTCTTGTGGAGTGATCTTGTTTGTGTTAATGGCAGGGTTTCTCCCTTTCCATGATCGGAATGTTATGGCTATGTATAAGAAGATTTATAGAGGAGACTTTAGGTGTCCTAAATGGTTTCCAGTTGAGATTAACCGGTTGTTGATTAGGATGTTGGAGACTAAACCAGATAGACGGTTTACAATGCCGGAGATTATGGAGACTAGTTGGTTCAAGAAAGGGTTTAAGCATATTAAGTTTTATGTTGAAGATGATCATAAGCTTTGTAATGTTGATGATGATGATGATATTGAATCGATTGAATCGGTTTCGGGGAGGTCTTCTACGGTTTCTGAACCGGAAGACTTGGAGTCTTTTGATGGGAGGAGGAGAGGGGTTTCAATGCCTAGACCGGCTAGTTTGAATGCTTTTGATATCATTTCGTTTTCGCCAGGTTTTGATCTTTCTGGTTTGTTTGAAGATGATGGTGAAGGCTCTAGGTTTGTCTCTGGTGCTCCTGTGGCTACGATCATATCGAAGTTGGAGGAAATTGCCAAGATTGTGAGTTTTACGGTGAGAAAGAAGGATTGTAAAGTGAGTCTTGAAGGTTCAAGAGAAGGAAGTACGAAAGGTCCATTGTCAATTGCTGCTGAGATATTTGAATTGACTCCAGCTTTGGTTGTTGTTGAAGTTAAGAAGAAAGGAGGTGACAAAATGGAGTATGATGAGTTTTGTAATAAGGAACTCAAACCGAAATTGCAGAATTTATCTTCGGAAAATGGCGAATCGGTTTCTTGTTCGCGTTCTTTGCCAGATTTTTTACTTTCTGATACTGAGTAGAAAGGTGAAAAATGAAAATTTTGTTTTTGTTTTAGATTTGTGAAAAGGAATTGTAATGTTCTTGTTCTTTGAATGGTGTGTGAGAGGCATTAGACTTTAGACCTAAATAGAGTGGTGAGAGATGAATCTTCATCATTTTATTGATATGTAGAAAGGGAGAGGAATACACTGATTGAATAAACAAGTTTGTTATTTTGTGTTTGATCTTGTTACATTTTTTTGGTTGTTGTTGGCTATAATCTGTTTCCGCATTCCGTAGAGTTTACAAAAAAAAAAACAAAACCTTGAGACTCTAAACAAATGTGTCGCAAAAGCTGGCCATACAAAGAGGTTAGTGGTTAATATCTGGTTCCTAGGATAGGTGCCACACCACTAGCTAATTCAAAATTGTGTTGTTCTTTCAAATATGTTAAATTCTAGTGGAGCACCTCTAACAATATATTTTGTTGTTTTTTCTGTCACTTTCCTCTAGTCTTCTTTAAAAATCTGTGTGTAAATAAAAAGAACAACAATCTAAGATATATGAAATGTGATGATGATTACAAATCTCACCTTTTGACATAAAAGAAATTAATAACAATAAAACCAAGAAAATAGTAAGATGAAAAAACACTTTCAAACAATCTGCTCATTGCTGATGCTATTGGTGTAGTTGTTGTTGTTGTTTCCTTGCCATGTCCAAACAATATCTTTCAAAGAAGGCTTAAGCTCACGATCACAAAACTCATTATACTCCATTGTATCACCTCTACTTTTCTTAAACTCAACCATATGAAAACTCTTTGTCACTTCAAATATCTCAACATCAATCGCAAGTTGTCCTTTTCTGCCTTCTTTCTTATCTTCCATCTTCACTCCTACATTGCTCTTCGTCAGATTGAATCTCTCACTACTTTTTGCTATCTCCTCGAATTTTGACACTATTTCTTTTGCTTCTTTCTTTGTTGTAAACTTTGACTCTGATCTCCCTTCTTTCTCAAACAAACCCGAGAGATCAAATCCTTGAGACAACGAAGAGATTAGGTCAAATGCGTTGTAACACATCGGCTGTACCGAGAACGCTGCATGGACATCGCTGATCAGTGAGTCGATCTGATGACTATCAGGAAATTTAGGCGTTTCGATCTTTTTGAAACCTTTTTGAAACCAAGAATTCTCCATGATTTTTTCGATCTTGATTCTTGAATTAGGGTTAGGATCAAGAATCCGAGACAACAACTTCTTTACCTCGGGAGGAAACCAATTCGGACATTTGAATTCACCTTTTGTGATTTTCCGGTACATTTCCACAAGATTTTGCTCGTGAAACGGAAGAAATCCAGCTAATAACACATACAACACAACACCACAAGACCAAACATCAGCTTTAGCTCCATCATAACCTTTCTTGCCGATCACTTCAGGTGCCACATAAGCAGGTGTTCCACATGCCGTGTGAAGCAAGCCATCTTGTTGCTTTGACTCTCTCAACGCGCTAAGCCCGAAATCGGATATTTTCAAATCACCATGTTCGTCTAGAAGAAGATTCTCTGGTTTGAGATCACGGTGGTAAACTCCGCGGCTATGACAATAATCGATTGCTCCTATCAATTGCTGGAAATATTTTCGAGCAGTGTCTTCTTTAAGTTTTCCTTTAGAGACTTTATCAAAAAGCTCACCTCCTTTAACGTACTCCATAGCGAAATATATCTTCGTCTTGCTCGCCATAACTTCGTGGAGGAAGACAACGTTTGGGTGACGAAGGAGACGCATCACTGAGATTTCTCGTTTAATTTGATCGATTAATCCAACTTTCACAATTTTATGTTTGTCAATGACCTTGATCGCTACGCTTTCTCCTGTTTTCATGTTGCGTGCGTGGTATACTTTTGCGAAAGTACCTTGACCTAGAAGACGACCTAATTCATATTTTCGCATCAAGACAATACCGTTTTTATCCATTGTCTGAATGCTTTTTGGTGAACAAAGGAACTTGATGAAAATTAAAGCAGAGGATGAGCTATTGAATAACTTCGTCTTTAAATGTTTTTTCCATGGCTTAGAAGTGAAAGATTTCAAATTGTGGAAGTGTTCAAGAGGAGAAGAATACTAAATTTTGATTTTTTTTGTTTTTCGTTTTTCTTAGGTCTAAATCTTGCATATATTAAAATAGTAATGCTAAAAACAAATTCAAAAGGAAAAGATCTTAGATTCTTGTGGTCGTGGTGATGCTTCGAGTAGGCTCTCCTAAATATAGTGGATGCTATTTGTTGATATGGAATATCCCAGGTTTTTTTTTTTTTTTTTTTTTTTTTTTTTTTTGTATATTATAGTTTTTATTAATTAATAATATATATGGACTTCAGATGGTTGTCCATAAATTCTAAGATGATCCAAGTTGAGAGTTACGCATAAAAATGTCATTATTTGAAATAACTAAGTGGAGGAGGAATCTTGGAGTTGTAAATACATATTGAACTAGATGATAACCCGCACTATGCAGTGCGGGAAAATATTTATGTAAATTTTTGAAATATTAGTTACAAAATAATAGTATTATCTTTTATTTGATTTATTTTATATATTTTATAATTTATAAATTTAATTTACTTAGTTTCATACTTTGGTCGGTACATTAAACTTAACGACTTACCATTTATTAGGTTTTAGATATAATTGCTTTAATTTTAATAGAATTGGTAGAATCAAGGAAACCCTTATTTACTCGTATCCGATTTACAATTTGTAGCGGTATTGAGTCAACGTAAAAGATGACTTAGAGTGCAAGAAAATTATATGAGTGGAAGGTAGAATGGAGTATAACAAAATATTTTTGTTACTAAAACTCATCGATCTCATTGCAAAATCATAAAATTTGAATATTCATAAGTATCAAATAAGTTAACCCGTAAAATATATATATGTTTTGAAAAGTCTGACAGGACAATATATTACCTCTCCTACGATAGAGAATTTAGTCGATTTGTTAATCATCTCATTATATTAAATTATATATATCAAATCCTCTGAAAATTTGAATTAATTTGTGAATGAACGAACTCTTTTAGAAAATAAAATCATCAATTGTAAAGAAATTGCTAAAATAAAAAAAATGTAACCCGTACTTTTTAAATAGTGGAGGTTTAATAGTTTTCTGTAGATAATTATTTTTATTTTTATTTCGAATGATCAAAATTAAAAGAGTATATCTATAATGAGTATATCTTGACTGAAGAATATTTCATTCTAGATAGTTAGCACATAGAAATATATAGATAGTTACCCATGCTATACATTTTATAATTTTTTTACATTTCATTTACATAGTTTCATACTGTAATTTCAACCCGTTTTGGCTACATGATACAATGTTCAAATCCGTGAATCATATAAATTTGGTAAAATCCTAAAAATAAAACAAAACCTGTATTGAAGCGGTCATGTTTAAAAATCTCGATTTAACTTTTTGATTTATCTTTTAGTTATATATATTTATTAAATAAAATATAATATTTGTGATTTCTTAAATTTTAATAAAATGTCTCTGCGTCGATGTGCATTGCAAACAAATATTTAATAAATTAGATATAATATTTGATATTTTAAAAATATAAGCAATGTTGTATCTTAGTTTTAAGATATATATGTCAATATTAAATGATTTAGGATGCATATATTTAATCATAGTTTTATAAATAAAATTAAGTTTTATAATTGTTTTTAATAGTTTATTATTGTTTCCTAAAATTTCTGAAACAATAAATGAAATCTGTTAAAATAATTTCAAAAATATTGGGCTATAAAAAAATAAAATCGTTTTATAAGATTTATTATTGTTCTAAAATAATACTGAAAAATATTTATAATATATTTACGTGAATCAATTAAGATTTTACATAACCAAGATTTTTTTCTGATTTTATAAGTTTTTTTGAGTTGAAAAATAAAAAGAAAATAATTAATTAACAATAAAAATAACTATATTAATATTTACGTGAATTTGTTTTCTTTTAATAACTATATTAATAAAAATCTATTTTCTGGTTACAACAAATTAATAATAAGATTCTGTTATTATATTTTATAATTAAATACAGTGGCATTTTGTGTAATATCTTACATGGAATGGGGTTATTTGTTTAAAGGGTTGCTTAAATAATATAATAGAGATAAAAAAAATAGTTTTTATTAATTAATAATATATATGGACTTCAGATGGTTGTCCATAAATTTTAAGATGATCCAAGTTGAGAGTTACGCATAAAAATGTCATTATTTGAAATAACTAAGTGGAGGAGGAATCTTGGAGTTGTAAATACATATTGAATCTTATTTTAAGGTTTAGAGCTTGGTAAGGTTTTAATGATTTAAGGTTTAGATAGTATGATATAAGTTTACATTTGAATTTTCTAAACTAGAACTCTTATTTGTTTTTTCTTGTTAAAGAACTAGAACTCTTATTTTTACCAGAGCAGTCTATCACACAGTCGTGTAAGTTTTGGTGTTGCTAAACAGAGGATGCATTCAGTGAAAAAAACTCATTTTTCATAATGGAAAGCTATATTTCAATTAAAATCCTACTATTTTCAAGATTTTACGAAGAAGTGTATGAAAGGTGTGTTTTGTTTCAACAGAAAAAATGAATGTTCACACTTCACATGATGAGCCAAAAGTCTACTCTAAAAAAAAAAAAGTCTTACTCCAACAATTATTTTCGGAAAATTTCCAAACACACAAAATAAAATTTAGGATAAAATACAAAAATCCAATGCAATCTTGGATAAAAATCTCGTAGCTGATTTGTCGAGGCGAGACCATGTTGCTGCCACGTAAACACACAAATCTCAGTTCATCTAAACTATTTGTCGTCGGTGTGGCCCATTTCATCAGAAGTTGTTACTTCTACATGCATATTTATCTCTTATCGTCACGTCAATTAATTCTAAAATTAATTACTCATCTATTTTCAACTAAAAATTTTATTTAAAATGTCAAAATGTATCTTATAAATTATTAACTAATTTGCCGACAAAAAAAATTATTAACTAATTTTTTCTTAAAAGCTACAATCTTATAACGAAACAATAATTACTATATATTCAAAATAAGCTAATTATAATTACTTATAAGACTATTATATTCACAATATATGTCTTCATTAAAAGAAAAACAAAACATCGATCTATAGCTTATACGTAAAAAACAAAACTTAAGTCACACATTGCACACTGCTATACGTTAAGACATCAGAAATAAAAACGTAACTTATATAAAATAGTTATATATCCTTAAAATATGTATGACATATACTGTAGTATCAGGATTATAACTCTTGTTATTAGGCAATTTTTATATTTTACACGTACGTACCTATAGCATCTCTAATATAATAAAGACTACTTCACTTCCTCTCCACGCGCATCACCTTCGGCGTCAACCATACAATCACGACGGCGACGATCTCTCATAGTTCCCCACTCATGCATAGAAAGGTGAAGTTTCTTCCCGGCTAGTAAGAAATCCGCTGCTTGTAAAGGCGATAGAATCTCGACGATCTTCGCTAAGGTATCTACCCTCAGCGTATCGGCTTCGGTTAATAAACCGGCCATAGCTTCTTCTTGCTTGTCGAGAGCTTGATCCACAACCATGTTAGGTTCTCCCACGTGCTCATTCTCGTAAGCGACGGTGGCGATGGGAATATCCGCCGCGTCTTCTTGTAGGCTAGAGATTTTCTTGGTCATCTTCTCTTCTTCATCTATAATTTTTACATGCAACACATTGATTTTTGCTAGCTGCTCCGCACTAAGATCGCTAAGTGATGCGCCGCCACCACCACCTGTCAAACCAAACTCGAAAGAAACCAAACGTATATAAAACCACAAGGGAAAAAAAAACTATAGATCCAAACCAAATCCTTATTTTAAATCGAGCCGATTTTTATATAAAATCCTTAATTACAATCTATTGTTCTCAAACAATATATATGAACCTAATTAATAGTAAAGATTCTTCAACTCGGTCCAGAAATCAGATTGAACCCAACCAATCTAAACCGAACCAAAAAAAAATATCATTCTTCAAATTTTCAAACTCTTTATTCAAGAAAAAAAAAAAAGAAAAATTGGATCAAAACCAAGAAACCAAACCGAAAGTAGTCTTTCTTTTATATATTTCTTATTATTCCTCAAAAAGGAAGGAAAAAAAATCGAAAACGTCCGAACCCTTACCTGAAGAATCGTAGCCGTCGATGTTGCGGAGGAACTGAGTCACACGGATCTCAGTTTGTGAGCCACACAAAGCATAAACGAGCCTAAAGAAAGAAGATGGTCGGCAACCACCCATCCAAATTAGAGCGTTCTCTAAATGAGTGTTCCACGACGGTGCATAGTAGTGCGAGCTGTGGCGGTGAGCAAGATTAGATCTTCTTCCGGCGTAATTTTTGAAATCTCCGATGATCATTTCCGTTAACTCACGGAGCTTTTTATCATGATCTTTATCGCTGTCAGATTGTCGTTGAGCTAAGAGTTGTTTGAGGTCAGGGACGCGTTGAGATTGCAAACTCATCCACTCCAGATAACAACGTTCTTGAGCTTGTTCGATGTTCTTTGATGAAGATCCCATTTTTTCTCTTTCTGATATTATGATGAATATTTTGGTTATTGGTATGATTTTTTGTTTTTTTTTTTCGATGTTTGTGTTTTATGTATCTTGGTTCCATTTCGTTGGGTTTATATACTGTTAAAAGTTTAATGGACCAGAACCATATCTTTTATTCTCTGATTAATAATTATCTCTAAAAAATCATAAAATATAATATTGATGGGTAAAATGTCGAATCCGGTTTAAATGATCCATAATTATAACGGAAATACATTAAATCATTTTTTAAATATATATTTCAAACTAAATAGAACCACAATAAACTGAACCTACGAAAGTAAAATTAATACTTTTTACTTTTAATAGATGATAGAAATATGTGGAAGCTTCTTTGCCATTCGTTGATTAAGGATTGATTAATGCTTTTTTACACAAGGTCTAGAGTTCGAGCTTCAGATAATGCAAATAATGCATATTATTGCAGGAATGTCTACATGAAATCTTTCAGTAATGCGTAATTATAACTGTTTGTCAGGATTCTACATATAATTGAAGACGAATGATGAAGATGTAACATAAAAAAGTGTAATGAATCTAATAGGATTGGAAGAAATTGTATATAATGGAATCTCATTTGTAAAATAGATAGATATATATAATTATTTAGCTAAACGCTCAAATGTTGAAATTGAAACACAAATTTTTGAACAAGTAAACTTAACCGCGCGAACCGAATAATGATTGTTTAAATTGTTTAAATATAAAAACATTGACAATACAAAAGTCGAAAATGAACTTGGACAAAAAACGTTTAGTTGGACACCTTTTGTTAACAAGTATTTGTATTACCGAAAGTTGGAAGATTATACGTGCTTTGCGGGGAATCGTGAAGAAACAATGCATGCATGCATTACGTGGAAGGCTAATAGAGAGTGCAACTTGTCGTTCCAAAATTAGTTAATTTGCCATTAATTTTGTGCATATTATTGTTCTTCATTTATCGGGAAAAAGAAAAGTGAAAACCATTTCATCTAAGTAACGGAAGCCGACACACTCATTCTATTTCTAGAAAGGGGATGTACGTATTAGGTTGAGTAAATGGATGATTCTAAGTTTTAAAATCTAGTACTTACAAGAGAAGATATGATTCAAAATTCAGGAATCAGAAATTTAGAATGATGTCAAATGTTCCATGTGGCAACTTTACCTCTTTAAAGAGGGAAGTAACCAAGTAGTAAGTTAGTAACATATATACTCCATTTATACGTATTGTAATAGTGAATAGATAATATAGTTCACATGCATCATATAAAATATTGGAAAGGTGGATTTCAGTTTCAAAATGAAATATAAAATGTTTCGTATAAAACTAAATAACAAAATTTATCCATTGTACAGTTGCAGTATACCTATGTACTAGGAAACCTTTAAGAACGAAAAAGAATGCATCTCAAAAATCACGAGGTCAAGTCTTGCACTCTTGCTATAAAAAACTATAGATCAATTTACCTGTTAGAAATAAAAGAAAATTTTGGACAAGCGGTCCAACAATTATACTTAATTATCTGAAAAAAATGATATAAAAGCCCAAGATTAATATCGTTACCACTTACCTGCGATATAATTGGTTCTATTTATAGCAGTGAATTTAGACACGTATGAGGATAGTTGGACACATGGCAGGCGACTCTCTTCGTGTAACGTGCTTAATAAATAACTGCGTCATAGTTGTCGTTTTTCAGATGTTTCTGTACGCTCAGGTTATTGAACAAATGACTATCAGTATCTTTCATTATTCTATTATTGGGTTTTTGGATTATATACGTCAGTGGAAAAAACAAATAGTATCAATCAGTTTTTAAATCTTGTAAAGAGGAAGAGGTGTAAACCTTTGGCTAACACCGACACATGTAATGAGGAGACAAAACAAAAAAAGTTACATTTTAGAACAACGCCTAGCTAGTGCATCTAGTATTGTTTCTTCTCTTGCCTAAAAGAGTTCGAGTTCTCCTTCGTAAATGTAATTAAGTTCATTTTAAGATGAAGATCGATGCAATGTACACAAAACAGTTTTGTCTAAGAAGATGTCAATGTAAAATGGGACCCCTGCAAAATTGGACCCCTAACTTGAGTAAATTGCAAAACTAGACTCCTCTTTTTCTCTTCTAACATTTACTTATTTCTTTCAGTAAAATTCTTATGTGTTCATTATATTCACAAAAATGCCACTAAATCTGTTTTATTTGATTTTTTTGCGAAAATGTTTATTACATCCTTAGCCTCATCTTCTTTTTTTCTTTACGGTTTTGCCACCGCCATCAATTTTTTAACAACCATGAACAACCAAATTTGAAGGTGTTAATGGTTCAACAACCCGAATTTGCGAGCTTAAATAACACTCAATGCTATGAGGACTTCATATTCTTCCATCTCCTCTCTATTTTAATCCCAAAAAATTTGCAAGTGCGTTCATCTAGTTATTTGTCGTGAATGATTAAATTGGTACTGGGTTTCACCCGTTTTGACTAAAGACGACGGCGTCGGTGCTTGACATTGCGAAACAACCAGCGATAAAGTTATTTTTTGGTAGATTTCGTGATTTTCCTTGATTTTTTTGTTTTTCATTTGGTAGTTCAACCATCATAATATCATGTAAAGTCTATTTAATGGGCAGTTTTGCAATTTAAAATATATCAAGTTTCGAGCCAGTAGACTGAAATTTTATTTGAAAAAAAAATATGGTTTAAACTGCATTATAATCTTTCCGTCGGATACTTCGTTTGCAGTCTACTAAGATGTATTTTTGCAATTGACAAAATTCTTGACTTTTTAGTTACGACTACCGCAAGAAGTCTTTTTGTCATCATAAAACAGTAGACTTCTATGTTGGCTAGTTTTGTAATTGACCAAAATAGGAAACCATTGACCGGAATAATATTGATTTAAAATAAATTAGTTGACTGCAAAAGAAGTCTACTAGTTAATATTGGTCAAACACAAAAATGACCACGGCAGACTGCAAACGAAGTCAACGGTTCTGGAGACTTCGTTTGAAGTCTACTTTAGGAAAATCAAACTTGGTCAATTGCAAAACTAACCACGACGAAGTCTACCTTTTTAGTTGACGGATCAGAGAAGTCTACTCTCCAACTAGAAGTCTACTATGAAGTCAACGGTCTGGTCAATTGCAAAATTAGTCACAGTAGACTGAAATAGAAGTTTACCCGGTGAACTTTCCTTTGAAGTTAACTTTTTTTTTTATGAACTGAATTGCAAAACTGACCAAAAAATAACAAAGGAAAACAACAAAAGAAGTCAACTAAATTACGCAGACTTCATTTGCAGTTTGCTTTGTTAAATTGCAAAAATAGACCACAAGAAATAGACTTCGTTTTTGGTCTACCGTCAGAGGCGGGTTTATGTCGGAGCGGTAGACATCAACATGAAGTCCGCACAGTTCGAAAACCAATTTATTGCAATTTGGTGAATATTTTTTAAGATTTTCTTGTTTTATTCCTTCATATATGTTATTTACTTGATTTTGCATGTTTTTAACATGATTATATATTATATATATGGAGAAATCAAGTTTTTAGTTTTCATAGGCAGTTAGGTCAACAAAATAGACTTTGTGTTTAAGTCTACTTGTTTGAGTTATGCATGAAGTCTGTATAATTGTTGATGTCTTTAATTGAAATATATAATTTTTTTTTTTTTTATTTATTTGTTAGTTCATTTGTTTTATATTGGTTATGTACATGCCTCTGGATATTTTTTCATGATAATATATTATATTTTTGGATCAATAGTGTTTTTGGTTTTCTAAGGCAATTAGGTTATTGATTTAAGACTTCTACGGATAGTCAACCATATAATGAGTATTTAACTTGCTGTCTTACTCTTTCAGGTAAATGGCGCAAATACATGTTGTTTTTGGAGTATGGCTAATGAGAAATGGGTCTTGGCATTTTGACATGGATGGACGCAAAGGTGGGCGAATGTTTTTCTTGCGACATGGTTTTACATACGCTGAGCTTGTTGAAATGGCTGTAGAAGATTATCTGATTAACAAAGAAACCGAGATGGTTCAGCTATCATATCCATTAACAGAGATGATGCTTCAGAAAATGCCCCTAGATACTCCTCCGGTCTATGTCACAAACGATAGATCAGTTCAGAACTTGATAGAGTTTAGTAGTAGGAATGTTGTTTGCATTTGCGTCTCTCCGCGATGCATGTATGGACAGCCGGTTAATGAATGTGATAATGATATAAACAACTCTCGTTCTGTTGACGATGAGGAGCCAACGAATGAATTTGGTAATGATGTAGATCTAGTTTTTGAAGAATGTGCAGAAGCTGTCCATGATACTGATCATGCAGATGAGAAGACGAATGACGTTGATGACATGGATTTCGATTATAGTGAGTACGAGAAATTTGAAGATGAAGATGATGATGGAGATGGAGATGACCTGCATGTAGATGCCGGAGAAGGGAAACCGTTTTCTGGTGGTATTCAAGGACAATTAAATAATCATTGGATAGACCAATTGAAAGTAGGTCAATGTTTTCCATGCAAAGATGATGTCATAACTGAAGTGCGTTTGACCGCTGTGATATTAAAATTCTCTTTCAAAATTAAGAAGTCCACAAAGTCTCGGTTGGTGGCAATATGCTTTGTGCCAGGATGCACATGGAGGGTCGTGGCCATTGTGAAGAATGACCCAATAACTTTTTGGGTCACCAAATATTTGAACGTGCATACATGTTCTATCGTGGACCGCGTATCTTACCGTAAGCGTTGCACTTCAAAATATATTGGGAGGCTTTTTATAAATTGGGTTGGAATAGTTGATGGTGTTGTCCCACAACACATCAAAGATTCAATGAGGACAATGTTCGGTATGACTATGGATTATACAACTTCGTATAGGGCTTTACAATATGCCCAAGAATATGTGAGAGGAAACGTCGAATCTGGATATGCGAAGTTGCCTTACTGTCTTAGGAAAATAGAGCAGTCAAACCCGGGAAGTGTCGTTGACCTTGTTATTGATGACGAGCATAAGTTTAAGTACATTTTCTTCTCTTTCGATGCTTCAATTCGTGGTTTCAATTACGTGAGGCAAGTTATTGTGGTTGATGGGACCCATCTCACCGGCAAGTATGAAGGTGTATTGTTGGTTGCCGCCGCACAGGACGGTAACTTTAAGATCTTTCCGTTGGCTTTTGGAATCGTCGACTCGGAGTGTGATGCTTCATGGGATTGGTTTTTCACCAAATTAAGCTTGTGTATCTCGGATGAATATCCATTGGTAGTAGTTTCGGATAGGCACAACTCAATAGCTAAAGCATGTCGCAATGTTATCCCATGGGCAACACGAGGCATATGTTACTACCATCTCCAACAAAACATTATTTCACACTTTAATGGGAAGCAACTGATGTACTTGGTGAAAGGAGCAGCATATGCACATACTCATGATGATTACAACCGCTACATGGCCTCACTTACTAACGTAAATCCGGCTCTTGCAGCATACTTGATTGAGGCAGATCCAACTTTATGGTCTCGAGTTTATTTCCTAGGAGATAGATACAACATCAAGACTAGTAACATTGCAGAATCTATAAACTCCATGCTAAAGAAAGCCAAAGGTTATCCCATTCCATATCTCATTAAGTTTATTGCGAAGAAGTTTGGTAGGTGGTATTGGAAAATGCGGGAGGATGCATTGAATCTCACAACCACTTTTAGCCGGGGTGTCGAGTACTTATTGGCCGTAAGGGAGCATTACGCAGATATGATGACGGTCGAACGCATCGATGGCTGGCTGTTTTACGTTAGAGGAGGGAAACGTGACTGTATGGTTGACTTGGAAGAAAAATCTTGTTCATGCGGGGTGTTTGATGTTGAGAAAATACCTTGTGCACATGCAATTAAGGCTGCCAAGACCGCTGGTTGGCATATGTCTACCGTGGTCTTGGATTACTATAGGAAAGATTTTGTGTATGCTTCGTACGCGGCTAACATCATGCATAGTGTCGAACACGATCCAATTGGGCCAGATATCCTATGTTTACCTCCCGTACCAAAGCGTCGGCCTGGTAGGCAAAAGGAGTCTCGTTGGCTTACATGGCTAGAAATTTCACGTAAAAATGGTACCAAACCGAGAAAGGCTCAGAAGCCATATGCTTGTTCAAAATGCAGGCAACGTGGACATACTCGACCTCATTGTGTGAGTAACATTCACTTGATTATTCCATAATTTCAACATTAAGTTATATCTCGGTTCTAATTTTTAGTACTTATTTATCCAGGTTGCAGAAGACGGCGAGTAGAAGTCTACATTGTTACTTCAAATTGAAGTCTACTTATGTAACATTCACTTGTCTTTGTAATATGGGATTTCGGGATAATTTCTCGCTGAACGTACTTTAAGTAGAAATTATTAAATACAATGTTACATGTCATTTTCTTATCTTATCTTCTTCGTCAACAATCATCAGAAAGAGAGAACGATGAGTCAAATTTCAGGTTCAGACTCTGATACAAATTTGCAAATGCAAATTCCTGATCCACTCTGCAACTACTCTCGTAGATCGATGATGCTTGTGAAATCATGGACATATGCGAATCCGGGGAGATATTTCTATAGATGCACTGTTCACGGATTTTCCAAATGGTCAGACGAAGAACCATCACATGGTTGGCAAAAACGTAGCTTATTAGTTGCGAGGGATGAGATTCGTCAGCAGAAAGAAGAAATCAAGGTACTTAAAGAATCTCTAAGAGAATTGAAAAAACAAGTTGTTAATGGATTGGTAAACTCTTAGTTGGTTAACAAACATGGGATCGTAAAGAAGAAGTTTGAAGGTGATGTTAGGGCAGCTAACGAGAGAGAGAAAATGCTTCGACAATCCATAATTATGTCTTGGATAGGTTTCATCGTTGTAATCACCATGATTATTGGGATGCGTGTTAATTAGATGTAAGTCTAAGGAAACTTCTAACATAAGTCTACTTAGCTTTCGTTGTACGGTACTTGAACTTTTTTATTATTATTATTATTATTACTTTTTTGTTTAATTATTACTGCTACGTTATCGGGTCTTGTATCCTGTTGACTAGGGTTAATGTTTTTTTTAAAGTAAACCCGTGATGATTCAACATACTAATATTCGACATAAAACTAAAAGACAACAATAACATAACATGATCCTAATACATTAGATTTTAATAAAGAGGGTCCCACAAAAAAATGAAGATCTCCCCCATCATCAGAATTCAATATGAAAGACCCCATCACAAATATCAAGATCCCCCAACAAAAAACAAAACATCATCCTAATAAGTCATAAATAAGTCATACATAATAATAAGAGTTTAAGTTGCCAAACAAAGTTCATGGTTAGTCCCGCATTGGGGTCGGATCATAGAGCCCAATGTCTTCCGTGTAATTCTCCTCATTTGGTCCACGACATTCAATGTTGTGAAACAAGTCACAATCCAGCTTCTCCCTTATCCATGTGATGTTTACGTCGCACAAAGTAGAAGGAAACACAATTCTGTGGGCATGACATTCTATGTATTTCAAAGTAAAAACGCCACAATCACCTGGTTTCTTGTTTGTAGGCACTCCCGTCGTAGTCCGCTCATAGGTGAATCTTTCGTATGAGTATCAGTCTTTGTGGTCATGACTAGCTAACTCCCGGAGCACATACAGCACCATCACGGCAATCGGCTCAATTGCTTTCTCAAGTTCTTCATCGCTTGAACAAATTAGAATGTTGTCCCAAACGACGATGTGCCTCATCGGAATAGAAATCCCCAGAGAAACCCAATGAGTCGATTTGACGTCCAATGGGGCGTATAAATCATCAACTTCAAGACCCCACTGTTTGTTGGTCGGAGCAAACGGTGGATACTCTCCATAGTGGTAACTGAAAGCACCGGCAGGTAGAAGTCTCCCAGATCCATCTCGGTTTGGCTCAGATTTGAAGAAATCACCATATTTGGTACCCCCAGGTGAGTAAACATAGCCTCGAGGAAGGCAACTATACTCAATTTAAACCACTCAGGATGCTGTGCGTATCGCTGTCTTAATGGATTCAGACCAGCATCCATGTACTGGATAATCATATCGTTTTAAAAAAGGTAGTTAGAATAATTTTAAAGTCTGCCAAAGTAAATTTTAAGAGAAGTTTTCTAGTAGACATACCGAATCTCGCAGCCACTAGGATTTGTTTGCAATTCGTACCACCATCGAGCAATAGGGGATTTTTCCGAAAGCTTGTTCTTGTAAGTCCTGCGGATGAATAATGGTTTTAAACATATAAAATATTAGAGGTTTAGAAACATAGAATGGTTTGGAAACATAGAATGGTTGTATAACTTACACATCCGTTTTTAAGAAATCAAGCAAAATCTTCTTCTTGTCCTTATCTGCTTTGTCGAATTGATTGAACAACGTATCTGCCAATGGCTTAGGAATGATATTCGTCACTGTTTTAGAACCCACGTATGGAGAACGTTAACTTGATGCCAACTTCCTAACCCGATTACCCTTGCCCTGAGCCGCAATCCTAGCAGCTTCTTTCCTCGGTTCTTGTTTCTTAGCTTTAGCAGACAAGTCAACTGCCGATGGGATTTCTGTGCGAAGGAACACAGGTGGATCTGAATCAGTGTCAAATGAGTCAGAGCTAAGTACCGGAGGCACCTTCGTTTCCGTACGAGCAAATGGAGGTTCTTTATCTGTCAGACTCTTAGCATGATGGCTTGTTCTGCAAATTCCGATTTGAAAATTGTATTATAAATGACAGACAACAAATAATATCAAAGTCGCACCATATGTATAAAATTCTTAAATCAAACAAATACAACAAGGTTATCGAAGTAGATTTCACATCGGAAAATCTACTTCAAATTGGAAAGTCAACTTTATACAATAGAGAAGTCTTCGATGTTGACAACTTCAGGAAGTCTGCAAAATTGACTACATCGAAAAGTCTATTTTTTTCGTCTTGTACCTGGTATTGTGTTGGTGAGGGATTGTAGTAGGAATTTTTGAGTTGACAGTACTAACCATATCCGTTTTTTTGATGACCGGCTTTTCGGTTTTCCCAGTAGCTTCATGGGAGGCAGTCTTTCCCACTGGTTCAGGATCTCCGGCTTCATGAGATGCACTCGCTTTGGTGAGACTGTTAAGATCCGTTGCCACCTTGTCACTCTTGACATTCAGATGCTCAAACCTCGAGTCGAAACTGCAGAAACCGTTAGTGATCTCTTGAAGCAGTGCAGATCCCCACATATCAATCTCATCTTTAACGGTTTCAATAATATTGAAATCCAAAAGATCGAGTGAAGGACCTGGACAGTGCCTCTTCCCACTTGGTTCACCAAATGTACCAACCCTTTTCTTCTCTCCCTTTTCCTCCCACTTCACGTTTACATTGTTGGATTGGTAGATCCCTTCCGTCTCCCACAAACCCCTCCCCCACTTCCATGGACCAAAATCCCCAAAGATAGCTTTCAAAATATTTTCAATTTTTTCATCCGCAGCATCATCTTCCCAAAAATGACTCATCATGCCACCAATGATTTTCAAGTTATTGAAACGGGTCTGCATTTTATATAATACAGTGTAGTTTTTTAAATCTAACACGATGAAATATAACAGTGCAGACATAACCAAGATAGTAGTTAAACTATATGCGTACCTGTTTTAGAATGCAATCTTTGACATTTTTTCTACCGCGAGAACCGCGGTAAGCAAGCAATGGAGGAGTTGGTTTATTAGGGAAAGGTTCGCCAAGTTCCTTGGCAAAATCCGGCATAGATTCGTAGACCCAGATCAGCAGAGGTTCAACAAATCCGTCGATGGTGTAACTCTTGTTTAAATCCTTCTCCTTAACAGACTGAATGAGGTTCTTGAAAGAAACTCTTCCCCAAGGATAATCAAGAAATGCATCTAAATCCATGACTAGCCTAGCCATGTTTAGACGAGTGGGCGTTGATGGTTTTTTAGCTTCTATAAACCCAACATAGATGGCTAAATAACCCAACCTAATACGATCAGGTCTATCCCGAGAGGAAGAGGAAGCGTTATTACATGCTGCAGTGAGTTGCTCGATACTCGGACCAGTGTCAGAACTGACTCGAAGCTTCTCCCAGAAGTCTTCCATCTCGTCGGTAACTTCTACATATGGCTGCTCCAAGTCTTCGACATCTTCACAGTTAAGTCCAGTGATTGCCTCAAACTCATTCAAAGAAAATCGTAAAGGGTTAGATCCAACCAGACTCCATATCTCGTACTTTTTGTTGCAGTTTAGCTGAAAGCTGAGCATAAGGTGAACCAGTTTGGAAGCCCATTCGAATTGGAGCCGGTTGAACTGTAAGAAGACACCGAGTCGAGAGCTAGAAATTTCTTCCCATTCATCCGGTTCAAGAGATTTGTACAGTTCATCAAAGAGCTTCATATCGTTGCTATAGTAGCCGATGCTTTTACACGGTGAAGGCTCATCACCCTTGGTGTACAACCTCCAAGGGAATTCTGGTTTGTCCGCCTCGTCCATTCTGTGGTTGAGACAGTTGATAAGAAGAAGACAACTAAAATAAGTCTACAATCGAATTGATAAAGAAGTCTACAATTGAATTAGAAAGAAGTCTGCAAAGAAGCCTACAATCGAATTGACAAATAAGTCTAAAATTGAATTAGAAAGAAATCTAAAATGGTAGAAATCAACTTTTAGTTTAAGGAAACGGCGGCGAAGATGAGGCGGCGAAGACGAAGCGGCGGGGGAAAAAAATACAGAGTTCGGCGAGATCTGGTACAAAAAATGTTAATCGAAGTAAGAAAAAGACAATCGAAAGATGAAGATGTTAGTTTAACACGAAAAGGAAGATACAAGATGGGAATATCAACCGTTAGTGATAAGAGGAAGAGTAAGAGATACGCGGAAGAGAGATGACAAGAGATGCATAAATGACCAAGAATTAGAGAGATAACTGTATTTGTTATTCTGCATTTTTGAGGTTTTAAGTTGATTAAAATTAAAATAATTATAATAATCCTGGTTATCAAAATTCCTGTTATTATCAGAAAAATCTAAAGAAACCGATTAAAACTGGATCCTATTAATGATAGATTCTCCCGCTTATCTGTAAATTAAACAAATATATATATATATATTACTGCCAACTAACTTCACATCAAATAATACTTTGTAATGATTATGTTGACGACTTTTCTAGAAGACATCTATACGGGAAAATGAGCTGTCTGCATATCTATCAAATCAAATTAATTTTTGTACTAAGATGCAGAAGACTTCTTCCTGGGAATACTAAACCGTACTTTATACTGTAAATCTATCAAATCAAATTAATTTTCGTACTAAGATGCAGAAGACTTCTCGGGAAGACTTCTTCCTAGGAATACTAAACCGTACTTTATACTGCAAATCTATCAAATCAAATTAATTTTTGTACTGAGATGCAAAAGACTTCCCGGGAAGACTTCTTCCTGGAAATACTAAACCGTACTTTATACTGCAAATCTATAAAATCAAATTAATTTTTGTACTAAGATGCAAAAGACTTCCCGTGAAGACTTCTTCCTGGGAATACTAAACCGTACTTTATACTGCAAATCTATCAAATCAAATTATTTTTGTACTATTTGCAGGAGACTTCCGGGAAGACTTCTGCGTAGGAAAACTAAATCGTACTTTAGACTGCAAATCTATCTAATGAACCGTTAACGACGATGGACAAAAGTTACGGGTTAATATAGAATTCTACACTTAAAAGTATGAAATGAAGTGAAGTGATATAGAAATGGTATGATAGTTACCCAACCGTGAATGATTTCAGACTCCAATTCTTCGTAGATGTGATGATTTAGATTGACCGATACAAGTACTGAAAGATTTCCAATTCTCCGTCGTGCAATCTGGACTTAGATCATGAGGCGTCGACTTTTTGCAGACTTTTTTTTTTGACAGAATGAAATGATTTGCTGATTACTTTTTTTGTGTTTATATAGACGAGTGTAAGCGGTTACAATGAACAGTTACATAAAATTCATCTAACCGTCGCGTCGCTATTCATTAATAGGCATGGGCGTATTATCCATACCCAAATTCCGAACCCGAATACGACCCAAAGTAGCCGGTTCGGTACGGGTACGGGTTAGAGATAATACCCGATCGGTTTCCATCATCTACTAAATCGGATACCCGTACCCGATCGGGTAATATCTGAAACCCGATATTAAACTGAATACACCCGTACATATATACAAATTAGCAATAGAATATTAGACTATCCTCATTGGTGGTTCTTAGTTGTTTCTTAGAAAATTTCTTAGTTAGAGAAATTAATTATTAATGAAACAAAATGTAAGAACTGTAAGAAACGTTTCTTATTTTAGGATCACAAGAAACGTTTCTTAAGGATAGGTGGCTCAATATCAATGGGTTGAAAGGTGAAATGAGATTAATGGGGTAAATTTTTGGCCTTTCTCTTTCATTTTGAGTTTTCTCTTCTATCTCTCTCTCCACAAAATCGCCTAGTTCCTTATTTCTTTTCTTCCAATTGATTCCCACATCTGATTCTTAATGGATTCGTCGTCGATTTGGTTCCGGTGAAGCAGACGACATTTTTTAAAAATGTTTTATGTTTTAATTTTAAATGTTGTATGTTATTTTATGTTTTTATTATTAAAATATGTTTCTATGATATATAAAATAATTTTGAATATTTTAAGTTATTAATTATTATTTTATTATATTTATTACTAAGAAACACTTTAACTTGGTTCTACCAATAATCAACAAAATTTTCCTTTTCTCTTAACAAAGTTTCTTCTTCCCTTTTTATTATTAAAAATTGCCTTAAGAAACAACTAAGGATCAAACTAATGAGGATAGTCTTACAAATCCCTAATGAGTCATTAACGAGTAGACTTCACACGTAGAATTCTTCACTCAAATTTGTTGACTTTATAAAAGTTTAACAGGTGAAGTCTAGTCCAAATATTACCAAAACCGAAGCAAGTTCACATATTACAGACATAAATACGCCTTTCAAACAAACAGAAGCGATAAAGAAAGGTCTACAAAATCAAAGTGATGAATACAACAATGAGGATTATACCGGCGATTAACACATTCTCGACAACCCCGCATACACGACGAACTGACAGACGTAATTTCTTCATCTGATCTTTCATCTTGTCTAGCTCCTGCTGAACACATATCAATTCTTCGTTTTCCTGGATGGCTGTAATAGAATCCTTTTGGTCAGCAAGGTTACCTCTCATTACTTCAAGTTCTTGCATAATTGCCTCATCCCACCACTTCATAATATGGTCCTCGCCATCCTATACAAAGAAACAAATATATCCATAAGAATATTATTTATACTCAAATAATAATTATACCAAAACGAGTAAAAACACCTCATGGTTATTGCATCCAAAGAAAATCCTTCCAGGATTGTCGGCTGTAGTGGAACATTTCATAATGGTTTCCCTTCCGCAGAAACATTTGTCAGGAATTCCAATTGTTAAGCCAAGAAAGTTCACTTCAGGTTGACCTACACTCCATACTTGTAAAGAACTAGAAGATGGCTGAGTGTAGCTGTGTAACCCCATATCTGTGCGCAAAATGAAAAAAAAAAAAAACGCTGAGAACATATATATTTCCGAACAAAATTAGCTACATCGTTACAAAAGCAAAGTGTGAACGAGAAATGATGAGAATACTTATCTGAGATGTCCCTGAGTAAGACGATAAATGATGAGAATAAAATCTTAATTCTCGAGAGCTACAATATCAGAATTTTTGAGAGAGAAATTTTGGAGAGAGAGAGAGATCACATAAAAACTAGGGATTAATTATAGAGACAAGTATATATATGGTTAAAATTATCCGGTTAGGTTAAAATTAAGGAATCGGTATGCATTCGGTTAGGTTCAGCTACCGGTTTGGTTAAATTATCGGTGCAATTAAGATAATATAAAATTAATGGTTGATGGTATAACAAAGTAAACCACTAATAGTATACAGAGAGGTCTACTTAAGCAAACCCTAAATCAAATAATTTTAGCCTAATCAACCTTTCCTTGTTTAATTTTACTTATATGTAAATTTATTTTATTTAAATGCAGGAAGTCTATGTGATCATTATTTGATCAATATGTTTATCAAATTATTTTTTATAATTTTTAAAATTTAAAATTAAATTTAATTAATTAGTAGACGCCTTTTTATGTGTTCTTGTTGACGTCAAACTGTAATCTACCATAAAGAAACTTGCTGCAGACTTCCTCCGGGTTACATCTGTCATTTCGACTTCTGTTTTTTGTTTGGTCGTAAGGCAGACAACTGTAATTTCATTACCCTTAGTGGTTGTGTTTCTCAAATTTCAAAAATAGGGTCTACGTTTTTATTTAAAACCAAATAAAGGTATACAAAATGCAATTGTCCCATGTAAAATCTGATTTTAAGGTAATATTTTGTTAATTCTTCGTTCTTCAATTGTTATTGATCACAAACTAGTCTCTTACGTTATTACTGACAAACGATCATTAGCTATCTTATATAATATGAGAAGGTTTTTCTCAACTTTTGCTAAGGAGATGACATTTGACATATTATTTATCTAACACCTGTCTTATTTTGTTGTTTGGACCTAATTAAGTAAACTTATTTTTATTTTGGATCTAAGTAACTATTGACCCATAAAACAAAACAAAAAAATCTCAATATATATTTTTTCCCTTCTTCAATAAGAACCAATTGTAGGCCCCTTCTGATCTAAAACCACAAATTATCAGTTTGTGGTTTCATCATAGGAAAAAACTGATGATAGTTTATTTTGAAATGATAAATATGGATTTCAATCTTATGTATGATTCAGGGGCAAAAACAGATTCTAAATTATGTATAAAATTCATTTCCGTATTTCAATCTTATAAATGATTCATAGGCAATAAATGATTCTAGATTATGTTAGATTGTTGAATATTTATGTGTTCTCAAAATTCTCTTATCAATTCATAAATTTTTGGCTCAAAGTTTAAATCTTGGGTTTCCATTCATGCTTAGTTTCTTTAATCTTATATAATCTAATGGTGGGATGTTTTCCGTAAGTAATTTGATAATTGCTTACTCATTAGATCTTACCAATTCTTTTTCCATAAAAGTTGAATTCATTCCGTTTTTCATAAAATTAGAATTCAATCCCTCATTACTCTCTTTTTAATTTAATTTCAGTCATTAGGTTCTTATGAAAAATTCTATTATTTTTATATATTTTTCCAAATTTTAGTTGGTATTCTTGAATTTGATTTTTTTTGGCAGGTTATCATGTTTCTTATTCGCATTAATAATACAAAGAAAAAAAATTATGTGAAAATGTTTGACAAATTTATTTATTCATCAGAGTGTTTATGTATGTTTGAAAATGTTTGACAATTTTGGATGCCATACGTCAATGTTTTTTAAAAAAATATTTTTATTATTGTAAATAAAATTATAAAAATAGTAATATAAAAAATTATTCATTATTTCCATATTGTAGTTCGTTTTGCTTGCTCACATTTTTCTTTGTCTTTTCAATGTTTTCATGTTCATTTAAACATTTATGCAAAAATAAATATCATATTGCCTAATAACTCATTATTGTTTTCAAACTTTTTGAATATGGAAACTTTTTATTAGAGTTTCAAATTTTTTCCTAAATTAAATTTTACTTTAAATCTCAGTGACGGCAAGTTTAATTAACATTAATCTAACGCTCATTCTCCAACAATTCTAAAGATGAAATAAGTTTTTACTTAAAACTAATAAAATTTCATCTGTAAGTTGGATATATCTACATAAAATAATATATTGTTTTCTTATATAAAACTTGAACATCTAATTTTTTGAATTTATAAAAAAAATCTAATAATAACTGAACTTATAATTTATTTCTACATAGAAGACCTAAAACTTGTGGCCTAAAATATGCACCATAAAAATTGATGCCCTAATCCTTGGCTTCACTTGCTTGGCCTATAGGTCGGACCTTGAACCATGTTTTATTTTTACTTCAAATTATCGTGTTTTTTGGTTGTGTTAATATTACTACATCATGAAAAAATGAACTATCATGATTTAATATGTTGAACATGTTAGTTTTGTTCATTTCTTATATTTAAGAATCTCTACTTTTTTTTTCCTTTTGGGCATTCATGTGATATAGCAAGCTAAAACTTCTTTGTATTGGACATGTATATGAGTCTCTCTATTGTAAATTTAATTTCTTATTAGTCTTTATCTTTAAGAAAAAACATATTTTAAACTATTATAAAAAAAAATTGTATGTTACTATCATATGCTTAAAAAACTATGTTGTTAAGCTTCTGATGTCTTTTTATCTCATAGTATGATATGAGTTGCATTTTTCTATACTATATATGATTAATTTGACTTCTATAGTTTTGAGTAGTATATGCTCATTGTATATTGGTATCATATATTTTTTTAGGAATTTTAGTATCAAATAGCACATTTTCAAAAAACCCCTTTTCTTATGTCACTTTTTAGTAAAACCCTTTCATGTTGTTCATTTTCAAAAATACTCATTTTCTATGTTATATCCTAAATGTAAAATAGAAAATCCAACCCTAAAAAAGAAATTCTCAAAATTAATTTAACATATTAATCTGTGTAAAAGAGGGCAAAAATAAAAATATTCAAAAAGAGATATTTTTGAAAAAGTGTATCTCAAAAATGGTATTTCTAACAAATTCTCGTATTAGAAAGAAGCTCCTAAATTTCTTTACATTAAAACAATAATATTATATGATGAGAAACTCAATGGGTCTCTCACTTAGCCCTGGACATTCGGGTTCCCGAACCCGATCGGGTTCGGGTTTTCGGTTTTTCGGGTTTAGACATATAGAACCTGTTCGGGTTTTCTATACTTTCGGGTTCGGGTTCGGGTAATACCTGTTCGAGTTCGGATAATTCAGGTATACCCGAACTCAATCGAACCATGAACAAAAAAAAAAGACACTAATTTTTATTTTTTTTTATAAATTTTAGAAAACTTGTATATATATAAATATTTAACATTTTTTTTTACGACAGAAAAACTAAAGTAGCAAAATGGTTAAAGATGCACCTTTAGATGTTCAAGGTTATGGGTTCAAATCCCCTAAAATGCATATTTTTACATCTAATTCGGGTTAGTTCGGGTGGGCATTCGGGTTCGGGTATTAGCTGAACCCGATCGGATATCCGAACCTCAGAGGTATTGAACCCGATCGGATTTTATACAATACCCGAACCCGAACCGAACCATCTACTTCTGGTCGGGTTCGGGTTTCGGGTTCGGATAATATGCCCAGGCCTACTCTCACTAATACACGTGCTCTAATATGTATTGAAAATCTGAAAGGAGAAAAAACCATAAACACTCTACTATGCAATTAAAATTTTCTCCATGTGTTAAAATACTCTATATAAAAGGAAAACTTATGTAACATCAAACAAATGAACCCAAAAAAATTAATATGATCAGTATCTTTTAAAAATCACAAAAATAACCATTGCTGAGTAAACAAATAAAAAATAATAATCTCCAAATTACTAAATTGAACAACAATGTAAGCTATATCCGTGCGTGATGACTTCTAGTATATATATATATATAGAAGACAATAAAAAAATAGTAAAAAACTCATATAATAGGTTAGTAAAAGAAGCCCAAGTTAATAGTTTACAAACAGCATTTCACCACAAAAGAGTTATACGTAATATATAGGTATATGTATGATAGTATACAACAATTATACAAGCACATCGTTATCTTATCTGGATTTCAAGTACACTATCAAAACAAACCAAGAAAACAAATTTAATAGAAAAAATTAAGAAAAAGAAAGAGAAAAACTTTTTTTTTGGGGTAACATTTACGAAGGACGACGTTTACAGTTAACAGAGAGAGAGAAGCTTCTGAACCTCGGACAGTGACTCGAAAGAGAGAGGAGGAGAGAGATCGTTTTTCTTCATGGTTTTTTTATCTATGTAGCTTCAGAGGATAAGATCTCAAGCTCTGCCCACCAAAGAGGAGAGAGTCTTGGTGTTGCTTGTTCTTGAGAAATCTTTATTACTTCTTTCAATTGTTCAACCACATCTTTCATTTTTGGTCTTTGGCTTTCGTCAATTCTAAGACAATGTCGTACCACGTCACATATAGCTTCAAGTTCTTCTTCTTTAAATGTTGTCAGCGTAGGATCAATCATATCTCTCAAGTTATCATTCTCTAGATACTTTGATGCCTGTGAGAAGAAGAAAAAAAAACATAAAAGTGTTACATTATATTATATTAGTAATGTGAATTTAAGAAATATTGAGATTTGATTTTGATCTTTGAGTCTGTTTTACCCATTTTGTTATTGATCCTTCTTCATCTGAATCTGAGAGCTTTCCAGAGATAATCTCAAGCATTAATACTCCAAAGCTATACACATTAGTCTCTGGTTCAGATAACAATGGCAATGAAGATTGGTCTAAATCACCACTCATCGGCTTTCTCGGTTTACTCCCGGTTTGTCCACTGAAAGGAACCTCTCCGACCTGTTAAATGAAGTATTATTTTACCACTGGGTTTGATTAAGAATCAATAACACCATTGGAACAGTTCGCTTGTTAAGCAAGAAAATAAAAATCACTTAAACTGTTTTCTTGTTAAGCAAGAAAGCAAGAACCTTTGCTGCGTAATCGTCAGTTAAGTAGATTGCTGATGAGACAAGTTTCGTGTGTGCGATCGGGGGATTTAGCTCGTGCATATATTGCAGACAGTAAGCAGTTCCCATTATAATCCTCATCCTTGCGCCCCAATCAAGATGCTCCATTTCCTTATCTGAACAAGAAGATAAAGATGGGTTGGTGATTATTATAATAAGCCAAACAAGCTCTTCAAGTAGAGACAGATTTAGATGTGTATTACCGTGCAAATGTTCGTAAAGAGTTCCATTTGGAGCATATTCGAAAACCATCATCCTATTAAAAGGTTCATCTTCTTCGCAATATCCAATTAGATTCACAAAGTTCTTATGGTTGACTCTTGACATTGTATCAATCTGCAAATTTAAGCTCTCAGTCAAGATTCCCGGCAAAGAAAAAGCTGAGAAAAAAACTCGGTTTATTTTTAAAATTACCCTTCTGCGGTAAGTCATTTCCATAGCTCTTGTCCATTCTTTAGTTTCCAAAATCGCGGTTGAAGCAACCGCAATCTCAACACCACTTGACAAAGTTCCTTTATAGACAGTGTAACCATCAAATGCTTCAATGATATTACTGAAATCTTCACAAGCTGTTTCTAGTTCAGACCGGTTTAGCTTAGGTACACCTGAAAACATTTCACCCCATTAAGTTAAACCTAAAAAATAGAGCAAAATTTGAGTTTGCTTTAACAACGCTTTTTTTTACCGGTAACAAAAGCTTTCTGTAACTGTCCACTCAAACCAGTCTTCCATGGACCTATACTCTTCACAGCTCTCTTCCGGCAGAAGAATATAACAGCCACTATTATCACCACCGCTACGAAAGCAGAAACGCCGATAATAACATACAACCAAACGTCCTTCAACCCTTTTGATTTCTCTTCAAAGTTCCTCGGTGGATCAGTAGAAAATGTGTTGTTGGTGGAAGGAGGAGGAGAAGAAGGAGGAGGGACCAACGGAGGTATTCTCTTCTTTGCATTAGCTAGTGCGGGAAAAGACCCACTGCTTCGAGGAAACACTAAGGTTACAACCTCAGGAGAAGGACTAGGAGAATCAGGCGCTGGCATTGCCGCTAAATTACTTGTTCCTTCGAGTAACTCGCGTCTTTTGAAGGTACTAGTTTCGTTCTCTGAATAGCCTGAAACAAGAAAAAAAAAGATTTAGTTTCATTATGATGTTTCCATATGCAGAAGTTTCAGTCATCCTTTAGCCTTACTTGGGCGATTATCCGATACATAGTTGGTCCCATGAGATTGTCTACGCACCCTGAAGAGACATAAACATAGACATTTAGTAACACTGGGGGATTGAGAAATATTTTATATTACAGGAAATGCTTACATGTAATGTCTTGAAGTTGCTTTGATCCGCAATATGATAGCCTTTGCCTTGTTTATTCTCATTAGACTTCTCCTTGAAACACTGTCAATTCAGTTTTAAACACACAAGTCAATTCAAAGTTTCTCCATATCAACAACAAGCAATATGACTAAAAAAAGTTTCGTTACCAGTATCCAAGTTTTCTATTTACACAGTTGAGGACATCAGGGGAAAGCGAAGACAGCTCTCGGTTCTTGTTCAACTGAACTTTATATAGCGATTGAAGTCTCAGGAACTTTATGGTCATAAAACCCGCAAATTTGTTACCAGAAAGCAACCTGAAGAACCCACCAAGGAAACAGAACATATTATTTACCAACACATTGATTTGGTTTATAAATCAAAAACATTACTACAAGCCTTTATACTTACAAGTTTTCCGGTGTCAGCACTTTGTTTAGCTCGGATGGAACTACTCCGCTTAACTTGTTATCTCTCAAATCCAGCAACTCTAATTTTGCAAAAGTTGCAAACTCCTTTGGAATATCACCAGAGAGATTGTTCTTGGATAGTATTCTACAAAATAAAGTAAGTTCTTGAATCTTCAAGAAAACAGAGCAAAAGAGCAGAGGTTAGTAATAAAATAATCCTTACAGAGATCTTAATTCACTCAATTGACTTAGCTCAGGAGCTAATGTTCCTCCCAAAGAACAACCAGTAAGGTTCCTACATAACAAAAATAAAATCTCATCAGACATTAACAACAAGAGAATAACAAAGAAAATGAATTAAAAAAACATTACTTACAGCATCTGCACTTTATTGTCGGCACAAGTTACACCAAACCAAGAACAGAAATGATCAAGATCAGAAACATTCCAATTCGCAAGAGTTCCATGAGGGTCAGAATCAACTCTTGCCCGGAATTTCAACAATACAAACCCTACATTGAAACACAAATGATTCAAAAACATTGGTTCAAAAGGAACACAAATGATAAATAAAAGTTGTATTATACCTTCAGATTCGAGGGACAAGGAGGGACGAGATTGAAGGGTAATGATCAAGAACATGAAGCAAGAGAATTGGAACCCAATTGGATTCCATCGACAACCCATTTTAGGTGTATACACCAATAATGCTATACAAAATCGCCAGATTTTTTTTTCCTAAAATGAAAGAATGAAAAAAAAATAGAAATTTTACAGAATCCTTGGTAGGAGAAGGACGACGAGGTTGATGATTGAATACTCAGGGTCTCTCATTGTTTTTCCAGTTTTGGAAAATCACAAAACCCTAAAAAATGTTGATGACCTAAAGAGTCAACAACTCGTTTTTTCTCTTCTTCTCGTTAATCCTGGAAAAAGCACCAACAAGAAACAAACAAAACTTTAACAACAAATATAAAACAATATATTTTTCAAAGAAAAAAAAAAGAGAGAATACGAATAACCCTCTTGAAGAAGCAATGAGAAGAATACATAACATGGAACCCACCCCAAAATATAAAATTAAGAACATTGCAAATTAGTTGTAAACTTGTAAAGAGAAAAAAAAAAATTACCTTAAAGGAAGAAACTTCTTCACCAAGAATTGGGTAGGGTTTGAGAAATGAAAATTAAAAAGAAAAAAAAAAATCCCCAGAAAAAAGAAAAAAAAAACGAAAAAAGTAAACAGAATTTTTGTTTAAAAAACGAATATATGGATTGAAAATGTTTTTATTTCTTGTTGAACTTGCCCTTGTTTTTGCAGGATGATGATGATGATGATGATGATGATCTCAGAGTTTTCTCTCTTCGACCATCTTTGGTCTCTCCAGGGCCAAAGGGTGGTGGGTTCTCTCTCCTTCCTCTCTCTTTCCTTTTTCTTCCTCTCTCTGAATCTTCTTTTTTTTTTCCTATTTTTTAATTCTTTTTTCAACAATTTTCCCCCACAAAACTGTCTCTGTTTTTTTTTAAGACCCTTATTAACTTCATTTAGATTTTCCATAATTTTAGAAATGTTGTATTCGCATAACCAAACTACAATTAATCCAAAATAAACTAGAGATTATTTCATTTTCTTGGTATTTTTTTTCTTTTCTTTTCTTATTCCCTTGTTTAATAATGTATCGGACATACTATAATATATGGCGCGAAAATTTAGCCAAAAATAAATTAAGAAATAGTTTTAAATTAAAGTTGACTTGAGACTACATGCCAACTCTGCTCATAGGACCGTTCGATAGTACTTAGTGTTGATGATCAACGGTCCAGTGTTTAGTGCGTGGCGAATATAATAAGCGAAGTTACATGGGATGGTTAGTTATCAACTCATGTGCTATGTAGTACATGTCACCCACTACTTTATGTGCTACTTTAATTAATTTTTAATTTCAGTAGTCAAACCTTAATTATTTTTTCTCCATGTAATCATTTAATTTTTATTGGAAATTACTACATTTTTTTTTTTGGTGAAGTGGAAATTTACTACTAGTATGAGTTATTAGTTGGAACTGGAATCGCGAAATGAGTTTGCTTCATTTAATATGATGATTAATTTATTTTTCTGAAATTGTTGGTAGTTGGTGGGCTTTTCTGATTAAGAATCATAACGTGGATATGATATGATATACATCTACTCCTAGTTGGGTCTTAACCTCAATAGTGACCTAAATCATTCATAATTCGTAACCCAATGAAATATCTATATATATACGACCCGACTTACCATACAATTTCACTTTTTTTGGTTAGAGCATCCACATCGGTTGGGGACTATTTTTGTCCCCCACATTTAATAATAATATTTTGATAGTTTCTTATTTTTATGATGAGCATTGGTGTGTATTTGTATTTGGTCCCCTATTAATTTAAAAGAGTGTGAAACATTAATTTACCTGATATTTCTGGCACTTGGATCACAAGGCAAATGACTATGTTGGAAATCGACTTTAGATTGAAGGAGAACAAGCAAGTGACTGCATGGTGAACAAAATTCAGAATGATATATTTCTTTTTCAATAATTCTTTTTGCAATGTACAATCACGTACCTTCGCAGAACTAACCCGATGACAAGTGTTTCACCACTTCTCGTGTGGTCGATTACCTGGTAGAATGTCAAAATGTAAAAACATAAGCACATAGCACTAAGTAATCACGAGTAAACCTGTGTAGCACAAAGCAATGCTTACCGGAAATCCATTGTGTTTATTGCTGCCTAATATGGAAGCAACATCTGCAACCCTGATAACTCGAGGTAAAGAGATTACCTTCAAAGACAGAAAAACAATTTATGATATAGCTTAATATTAGGAAGCATGTATTACAAGCTCCATCTAGTGGTTCGCTGATGAGGGAGAAATGATAACAACCTTCTGACTTTGACATGCTTCCTTTGCTACCATTTGACGCATATGATACTTGGGTCTCGATTCCAGTAAAGGAATGCCCTTCAGGCGTGCTTGCACTTCATACAATCCCTCATTGAAAGCATCACCGACGGCCTAAGGACAGAACAAATTAAAACAAGCATATTTCCACAAGAATCAAGATAACTGATAATGGTTGGTAACTCGTACCTTTGAGATGAGAAGAACCAGCATTATAAGAGGCAAAAGTTTCAGGTTATTGGTGATTTCAACCATGATAACACATAACGATACAGTCATCCGCATCGAACCTCCAAGAAAGGAAGCAGCTCCCAGCAAAGCATAACTAAGGTTCAAAGACAATTTGTATCAAAGACCCGAAGTTCACCCAAAAATTCCATATAAAACAGATTAACAAAGAAATACACAAAGAGACTCACGCTCCCTCCTCAATGTTGAGCTTCTTGTAAACCTGACCACAAACATGCCTACAAGGCGCCCATAAGTTGAACCTATCATTATTCCAGGAACAAACTGCCCAGCTGGAACAGCAGTACCGAATACTTCTTAATCAAATCAGGATACTCCCTAATAGCTTCAGAGATAGAACATAAGATGACACCAGACTTCTCAAGAGTCTTCCTATGAGTAGTAGCTATTGAAACACTATCGAGAACAGCATCAACAGCAACATTAGCTAAACGTTTCTACTCAGTCAAAGGAACACCTAACTTATCGAAATACTCAAGAAGCTGAGGGTCAGCTTCATCTAAACTATTCAAAGTTGGTTTCTTTTTAGGAGCAGAGTAATAACACATATCTTGGAAGTTAATCGAAGGATACCTATTGAAGCTTATCGGCTGAGCTTGATGATTTGGTAGCTTCGATGGTGGGACGAGAGTCGATTCCGACATCGGCTCTGATTTTGAAGAGTGGTCTTGTTGGATTTAGGATTTGGGAGATGGGAATTTGAAAGATTCGGGTTTTGGGTGGAACCCTTTTGGTGATTTTGAGGAATCTGAAGTGGTTGTGGTGAGAAGCCGGAGACACCGTTTGCAAGAAGAGACGCCATCGCCTTTGTCGTCTCCGTCGAGAGAAAAGAAGGAAGTCAAAGAAATTTTGTCTCGAAAAATTATTTTCGACAACCAATCAAACAACACCACGTGGCGAAGAAGACGAATGAAAAACGTCCCCAAATAAGAAACGTTTTTTTGATATTGGGGTTTTAAGAATTAAATTAAAATCAAAAAATACCCGGGGACGGGCCGAGACCACGCCGTTGCCCATGGTCTTAGAATGTATGATATCAAATACACTCCATGTTCTCAAAATCTCCCCATAGCTTCCATTACTTCCCGACTAACCGCTATGTTCACCCTATCCATCTCGATTAATAACTAATCGAAAAATCAACCTTGTGATTAAGTTTCATCTAATCTGATTATTTCTTGCCTAATCTTACATATTCCGATTATTTTAAGATTACAAGTATGAAAGACCTTTTTCAACTTCATACATTTATTTTGTTGATTTTATAAAATGAAAAAACTTTTGAAATAATTTGGTTTGGAACATTTAATAATAGTTTAACTTGATATTTTTAAAGAATATGATAAATATTTAATTGATAAAAAATGTAAGTACCAAATTTGATTTTTAAACAAATAAATTAAAATATTTGTAGTAGGCGATGGGTTTAAATAGTACAGGTCCTGATATAGTATTAAATTAATATAGTTTTACTTTATATATCTAATATTGTTTGAATTAATGTAAAAGAGATTATCTATGTATGGGGAGGCACAAGATTCATATGATGTTAAAAATGGAGATGGGGTATATTAGGACTACTATAGAAGAAAACAGTAATAATATTTATATATTTATATATTTATATATTTATATGTATAATGAATTTTTATATTTCCATATTATTTATTTATTAAGTTTCCAAATTAAAAAAGTTTTTGTGGTGTTTCCAAAACGGAAGCGGAGTTTCTATCGTGTTTCCAAACATTAATTTCTAGAATTTGTATTTTCTACTTGTTTTGTAAATAGTAAATACTATGATCAATAAGATTCAATTTTTATAAATATATAAAATAATTTCAAAGAAATTCATTCCAAATGTTTGAACCAATACAATTTTTTCATACCAGATGTTTGCATTCCAAATGTAGAAATTCGACAATACCATAATCATAATAATAACAAAGGCAGAACAAAAACTATACAATTAAATTTGATTGTACCAGAAAACGAATCTCAGCTTAGAGAAAAGAAGATTCCGATTTTAGGATTTGTCTTAAGACTTAACGAGAGGGATGAACGATAATGAGGTCCTGCACAATTGCACATAATCCAGAACTAAAAGAAAGACTCTTTGGAAATTTCTTATAATTACGTCCGAGTAATACATACCTCTGAGTAGCGAACATGATCATGGTGTTTATACGATCTTTTCACAATCGTTTCCCATTTTATAGACTGAGAATTAGTCTTTTCCTCCATCTTCTTCCTGAAACGGGCGGCTTGACCAGATACGACGGAGGAGGCGGCAGAGCTTCTTGGAACTGTCCGGCAAAGCCATGACTCCGAAGGTGTTTTAGGCAATGGAGGTTGAGGAATAGAGATATTTTGTGCCCTGCTTTTGTTTATGTTGCTCCTTCTCTTTACTTCTTCCACAAGAAACCTAATTTCTTGTCTCTGACTCTGATCGGTTGTTCTTTGCAACCTCGAAAGATTCCCCGGGATTCGGAGTGTTTCGCCGGCTTTAGGTAGAGAAATTTTGGGAATCTCTTTAGAAAATCTTGGTGTTGCATAGAGTTCTTGAGACTCCCTCATAACCTTGTTCGATTTCAAGATTCTTGGCGATGCTGATTTGGTTTTGTAAACAGAATTTAGTGGTTTCGGGTTTATGTTATTCCCCGATTTTACTCCAATATCCTGACATGTCTTGATCCGAGAGAGAACCGGGTTAAGAACATCCATTGAGTTCTTGGAACAGAGCCACGGCGAGAACCCTAACTGAGCTTTCTTGGGATCTTTTGAGTAAAGTGTTGCATTATGATCATCAACATCATCATCATCGTTTTCGTTGTTCAAATCTTGATTAATTGCCATGGAGACTCTCTGCAGAGTAAGGTTCTGTTTCTTCTTCCTCTCCTCTTTAACGCGAGAAGCTTCTTTCTTCTCTTTCATGGCGATTGCTTCCGCAGCTGGTAAAAATCTCGACATGATGAGATCACGGTACTGAAGAATGACGTCATCATCTCTTGATACATTACTCGATCTTTCTTCATCTCCATTATTCTCGAACTCACTGACTCCATTCGAACTGCAATTAGCAGAGAAACTTGCGGTCGAAGAAACCATCTCCAAAGATTTGATTAGGTCTAACTCTTTGATTACTGTATGCTGATATTTTGGCTTTCCAGGTGTTTGTTCCCATGTAAATGGAACTGAAGATGGTTCCATTACATGATCGAAACTCCGGTCTTGTAATAACCGAATCAGAGTTTCATGCTCTGTTTCATAACCCGAATCATTGACTTTTCTCCTTCTCCACGTCGTCGTCTTCGTCTTCTTCTCGGTGTTTTCTGATTCGTTTGGATCCTCTGGTTTAGTCGGAATCCGCCTCACGGATAGGAATGGAGCATCAAAATCTAGTTTTTTCCCCTCCATTGTTGATTCGGAATACTCGTTAACGAAAAAAGAGCTCTTTAAAGAAAGTGTCAAGAATCAAGAATGTGTAAAAAGAATAAAGAAAAGAATCATGAGAGTTAGTGATGTGTCTGCTGCTCTGGTAGATACTATTATTAGAGAAACAAAACTATTTAATAGTAGAAAGAAAAGCAAAAAAAAGTTAAATGTATTGTATCGGCCTATAGAGAGGACTGAAAAATAAATATATGTGGGGAAACTAAGATTATAAAGACTAAAGAGTAGTCAATAAAAATAAGGTTATAAATAAGAAAACTATAAACTAATTTAGTTATATAGTTCGTTCTTGAAATAAGATAACTTTCGGTAAGATCAGTTCAACGTTTGTTGTTGGACTATTATATGGTCTTGTGATTCTCGTGAACAACTCCATTAACAAATACTACTCCTATTAATTAAGAAATTGTTGGTTGAAATTTGAAACATATTGGAAATGACAATTCGTTTTATAGTAAACGACATTCTTGATCATATTCCAAAACAAATGTATGTTTTGCTAAGATGTTCTAAATAAAATAACAGAACAATGATTCTGATTTGTAACACTGCGTATAATTAGGGCATACATTACAGAGGTTATATTTAATTTGTATGAGATAAAATTGGCAAAAATGTTTTCAAAATGAAATTATTTGTACGAATGAATAAATTAATCTCTGACAAATGTTATTGGTTTTAGTGGTGTTTGGAATGAGACCATATAACCTGATTTGGTCTTCGGTTCTAGGGGATGTATTGGTTTTGGTTTAGAACTTTATAGTTATTCAAAAAAAAAAACTATTGTATGATTTTAAAATTTTTGTGGAATTGCAGAATATTAAAAAAGTAAATACATATATACTTAAGAAATTAAGAATAATTTGAATTTATATATTTAAACACTTTTGACGTATTATATAAATATATTAGAAACATATTAAAAACTGAAAAGTTTGTGATACACTTTAAGTATTATTAGAAAGAACTGATATATTTTCATTTGTAAACAATTGTTTTTCATTTTAAATAGAAATTATTTTATAGATAATATAAAAAATATATGTCGTGCTACTTGTCGTAAAACAAGCCACTAAAATATCCACTTATATATTTGATATTTTGTATTTTAAAGCAAAAACTCAGATATACTTTTTTAATAATTTTTTACATATTTTCTGTTAATAAAATATTTTGAGCATTAGAGTTAAAAATTGCCACCTTTTCCAGGTTTTGGATTAAATATATGAAACAAATATAATTAGAGATACTTCTTTCATATTATCACCAATCATGTAACTTTAATTTGTGAAGTTTTGTGATTACTAAATTGAAGAATAAACAAAACAAAAAACTTTGAACAAATAACATATTATATATATATATATATATATATAATTCCTGTTCTAGATATTTTGTGTTACTATGAACAAAATTGCCCTAACGTATTTTTCATTTTGAGGTTATGGATCGAACGACAAGTTATAATGAAAAAAATTAAACACAACAATTTAATCGGTCACAGGGGACTGTATTAATTTTGTCGGATCCAGAAATAACATTGCGTAATGTTTGGGAACCCATTGAAAATGCTAATAAATGATACTTCAGTTTCACCCTTTTTTTTTTTTTTCCTCAGACCATAGTAATCAAATTTCTTTATCCAAATTTCATAAAATATTAGTATACTATAGTCCAACTTTATTATTTTATACTGTACTTACATTTTATGTATATCAGACCAATATAATAATAGCCTAAAATTTCAGAATATGAAAGTCATTTTCATTCTTGATTTAGATAGATAGACCAACTCATGATAAGTAATGTAAACACATGTTTCGTCATTTTCTGGGCCACGCAACGTTTTTGATAATTCTTTTAGCTCCCTTGATTAATGTCACGCCATGCTATATCTTTATTCATCTCAAATCATGTCCAATCAATGTTGATTTTCATTTTCTTTTGCTGACATAATATTTCTTCCGGTTTATTAAAACAACATTATATGCATGCAGTTTTCATAGTTTAGATAAATCATTTTATTTTGTTGTTTCTTTCTTGGGCACTATTTTAAAGGTATAGAAAATCAAAACAGTAACTTATAATCTATCTTAACATCATGAAGATTATTGGCAAAGAAAAAGATCATCAATACTTTTTGCTTTCTTAAAACAATTCGTATGTCAAGAAAAAAGAAAAATACTAAAAAAAGATGCAATGCGTACCTCCGTGTAATGAATAATGTGGACCTTGGCTGCATCGAAACAAGGTGAAGAGGATAACCATTATTTTTACTTTTTTGCTAGTAGATAGTACTAACAAATTATTAGCATTGCCATTTATTCGAATTTATTAACTAGTACCAAACTCTTCAAAGTGTATGTAAATGTTCATTAAATTCACCAGCGGCAATTTTGTTTCTTATGAAGAGAAAAGGGAAAACGGCTAATTCCCCCATGAACTTAGTTACTTTATCGTATTCATACACAGAACTTTGAGTCATGTCTATAACCACATAAACTTAACTTAAATTTGAATTTCCCACATCAACTATCCAAAATCGGTCAAAACCAACAAATCGACAAACGGTATTACTGTTCTATTAACAGATGCTGACTGGATGTCGTGTTTGCAGTTTAAAATGCCACGTAATATCATGAAACGACGTCGTTTCAATTATTTAAAAAAAAACTAAGACAAAATCTACCAGAATTGGTCTCGAACCCACAACTTCACAGTCAATTGATTAACCACCTGAGCCAAGAAAACTTTTGTTACCAGTAAGTTACGAGTTATATATAAAACAACAAAAACACCTTTTCTCTCTCTGATTTTCTCTGCAATTATCTTTGTACTTGAATGGCTCTCATTATGAATATATGAATCCTTGTTCCAGCTTTAATCTATGGCCTTTAAAATTCTCCCCTTTTACAATTTGATCTGAATCAATAAGTTCTCCTTTGGATCGATTTCTTAAGCTTTACAGGCAGACTCAGAGTCTTGTAGAAGCTGGGTTGTGGAGGAAAAAAGGATTTTGCAATTAATAGATTTATATGATTTCGGCCTGGGTATTGTAATTGATGGAGGCTCGTCGTATAGACGATTAGACGGGAGAAGAAGAGAAACAAAGGAGAAACTTCCTTTTTTTAGGTTTTGTTATTTTCATATATTGCAAAGAAGATATAAACCTATTTCTGCATTGTATTGTGACGAAGTTACTTTGGTTCAGTTGGCTCTGTGATGATTTAATAAGTAAGAGGTCGGGTGTTCGAATCTAGAAACATGAGTATTTTTGTCTCAGTTTTTTTGATAATTGAAACGACATCGTTTTATGATATTACGTGGCATTTTAAACTGCAAACACAACATCCTAGTCAGCATCTATTAACGGAACAGTAACACCGTTTGTCAATTTGTTGGTTTTGACCGATTTTGGATAGTTGATGTGGGAAATTCAAATTTAAGTTAAGTTTATGTGGTTATAGACACGACTCAAAGTTTTGTGTATGAATACGATAAAGTAACTAAGTTTATGGGGGAATCGGCCGTTTTCCCGAAGAAAAAAGGACTACCGTTTTAATGGAGTATTTTAAATGAATATATATATATATATATATATATATATAAAGTATAAACTAAAATGGAAAGAAAGTTATATATAACAAGCTTCTTTTTCGATTACATCATGGTTAAACATTTTAAAATAATCAATAAACGATTTATAATGGTTTCAACTTAAAAGGGATAATTAAACAACTTGCTAGCTCGCCGTTAAAAAAAATTGATAATGTTTAGAAACAGTCGATATAATAACGCATACATGAAGGGCTTGACTGGTTCAAACACAGCAGTTGCGGTTGCGATTGCGTGAGATTACGGAAGTGGGCGATTGCGGTTTCAAGTGTTAAACGTTTTGAATGACTGGTTTAACGTTTAAAATTGGTGCGTTTGCGGGAGGTTTACAACTGGTTGACCAATGAGTGCAATAGCGGTTGGAACATAAAATATATAATTATATAAATGTTTTAAAATATCAAAAATTTTATTAAACTTGATTTATAATTAAAATTCATTAAAAAACTAATAAAATAATTATTTAAAAACAAATAAATTTCATAGTGAAATACTTATTACTTTATGCATTTGGCTTTTTACCAAAACTCTAATAAAGTAATTTGATAAATGACTAAACATATGTTTTAGGTCGTAGATATTCTTTCTTAAATCTCATACACTCAATAAGTTCTGTGGGGCTGTATTTTCATCGGTAGTAATGATCAAACGAGAGTTGAGAAGAGTCACTCGTGATTTGTTTTTATATTTTTCACAAATAATCTTATTTTCTTCCAATTGTTTATTTTTTAATATTCTCAATCGTATCCGTACTTCATTTTTTCCCATCCTTAATGAATAAAATAGTTAGGTAAAAGATATATAAAAAAATATATTTCATTATCATTGATTTGTTTCAAGTTTAAAAAAAAATCCAAATACAAACGCCCGCAACCGCAAACGCTTGCAGGAAGCAGCTTTTGGAATTCAGTGGTTTGAAGCGGTTGAGAGCAATTTGGAGCGATTGGGAGCGATTTGTGTGATTGGTACCAATCGCTAGCAACCGCTATCACCCGCAAACGCAGCGTTTGCGGAAAGTAGCGGGAAAACCAATCAACACCGAAATCATGAGATTTTTGTTTATATATATCTAACTACAAGGAAACAGATGATTTGCTAGAAATTAAACCTCTCGCAAATTTGAAAAATATTGCTGTGATTCGTTTTTTTTTTTCTGAAACTATTGCAGTGATTTTTTTATGGTACTAATTTTACTCATTAATCTTTTTTCACAAATTTGTGACAAAAGATTTCTTCACAAAAAGGAAAAATTACGAGAAGATAACAACAAACTAATATCAATTGTGCAATGAAAAGAGACCTTCGAATTAGTAGACATGCACGTTTAACATAGAAAATATTTTTTTAAATCTATAATCTAACTTTCTACAGTTACATGGTAAAATTCTTAGCAATTTTATTTTCTACCAGTTTTCTCATTATAAGAAATCTACAATGAAAATAAATTTGTTAGAATTAATTTATAAGAAATTTACTAGGATTTTTTTACTCGTAAATTGTGTGCTTTCTTAACATGAAAATTTTCATTTTGAAGGAAAAAACACATTCAGAATTTCGAATCAACATACACAATAATAATAATAATAATAATAATAATAATAATAATAATAGTAATAATAATAATAATAATAATAATAATAATAATAATAATAATAATATATGGATCTAATCTTAAATGTAATCTCTAGCACAAGTAGAGGCATACCCACACTATATAGTACTATATAGTATATACAAAAGAGAACTCTTGTGGACCAAAAGAAGAAGAAAGAAAAAGCCAAATCGTTCTACATTTGTGTATTGACTTTCAAAGTTTGGGCAACCGGAAAACAAAAACCCTAAATATGCGGAGGTGAAAAGGACAGGGTAAAACTAGAGATATTCTTCTCATAAATATCTATTGTGCAAGATCCGATCCATTGTCATTCATACGAAAGCTCTGAGCCCACCAAAGAATCTATTTCTACCATACCAAAATTGCATACTAACGTTATTATAGTATTTGTACCTTTTGTTTTCAAATCCCTTCAAGGAATTACAAAAGTTTGCGTGTAACAGAATAAAAAAGTTGAAATAAAAGAACAAACGTAACATACTAGGTAACTAACATATACTCGATACATAAATATAATAAACATATTAGACATATACGTACTTATTTCCCATCGTACAGACTACTGCTTGCTAGTTGCTAAATTAACTTGATATCTTAAACCTGATTTTAATACTTAAATACTAACACTATATTCTAAAAATTACAACTTTAGATGAGCCACCATCTTTTTCGAGAGCTTAGCCAATGACTTAAGATTAAACCCAACGATGGTATCCGCAAAAGACGTCGTTTCCTCCTTACTATTTCCGTCCGGTACATCCACCACATAACTCTCCACCACCACCGTCTTCTCCTTTTCCTCTGCCGCCACAAAGGCCATCGTTTTGGACCGGTAATTAACCAACCGATGATCACCACCTATAATGCTAATCACCATCACATGAGACTCATCGTCAAGTTCGTCTAATCTTTCTTGGCTGAACCCCGCCGGAAGCCCGGAAACCAACGTCACTTCACGGACGGAGCCTTCTCCTCCATCGCCGGAGTTTAGATTGCACGTTTTCACGAATTGTTTGTAGGCTTGAGGGTTATCAAACCGACGTAGTATTGACCAAACTACGGATAATGGAGCATCTATAGTTTGTACAAGTGTTGAACCGCACTTATGATATCCTTGAGAAGGTCCCATTTGTGTTTTCTGGTTATGAAACGAAAGTGTACTTTTTTCGACCGTTGTCTTGTATGATAATATCTTCAAATCTTATGAAACTTCCATTGTTGTTTGAGTATTTATATGAGAAATATCTAAAACAATGCCGACAAAAATAATATGAGCTGTCCTTTTTTGGTGTTACCGGGAAATCTTGAAGTAATACCAAGTAATTTCTTTATTGATAGGTATAAAATAAAATGTGAAAAAAAGAAAATTCAGCTTAAGGATTTGGTCTAAGTACATTGTAATATGCACATAAAAACAAAAGTTTTACAAATAAAAAAGACTAATTAAATATCAAACCGTGTAGGCTGTAGTGTGGCATATGATGACTATGTGTGTATTGATCTATATTTGCCCCTATATTATATTTATATAACAAGAAATTGTAAACATGATGAACCTTCGTTTTGTAACGTCATTGTAATGAAGAATGGATTGCGGTTAAATTTGGAGGGTTATGACATGGACTGTGATAGAACTAGTGGCTTATAGTGGATCCACGCAGTCGATTTCTTTCATACGAACCACACTTGTTTATCACACATTTATATTGTTAATAAATAAATAGTTGAGAAAAAGGATAAACAAAAATAAATAAATAAGAAATAGGCCAAAGGAACCTACAATTTTAAGATCCTTACCCAAAATAGCATCACGCTTTTGTCTTTTCTTAGGACGGTAACAATAATTGAACCGGAAACAGATAAGCTAAACCAAATTGTATTTCGGGTTTCCTTTCCAACACCTAATATTTTGATATGGACCATTTTCTTTCTTTCTAATGTTGAACTTTTGATTAAGACTTGTTGAAAGAATCTCAGAATCGCAATCTCACATTTTCAAATTTTCTCACGATTTTGAGTCAATAAATTAGAGTCTAAGGATTCAACTTGGAGCAGTTTGAAGATAGAAGAAGAAGAAGAAGAACCAGTTCTGATTTCTATATGACTATATACACTCTGCTAGTGCTACGAACCCATATCTAAAAGACTAAAACAAAATATTGTTTATGATGGAAAATAATACAATATATAACCAATTAGTTTGACTTAAAAAAAAACTTATATAATCTTCTGCATGCTTTTTCATCCAAAAGATTTTCAAATTATTGTTTTTAATTATATAATGTGAGGCGCATCTAATAAATTATAGGTTAATAATTAACAATTCTAAGTTTCTAACAACAAGTTTTGACCAAGTTGTCGGATAATTTAAGAAAAGAAAAATAGAGTTAGATACTTCGATAAATATATCCAAGTAGATTGTTTGCATATAAACTATGAAAGATTTAGAATAGCCCAACACATATTATTAAGAATCAGTAGTAATCGTATAATACTACGTAGTATTTCATTTTCAGGTGCTATGCAATCTTCTTGGCGACTTGGCGTCGCACTTAGTCAAGTTGCTAGACTCAACTCAAGCATCCGACCACTTAGTCAAGCCGGGACATTGTCGAAGATCGTTTCTATTCATTTCACTATTTGATAAATTCATTTTTTCTATTTATACTCAAAAATATAATTATTTCACAAGACATATAAACACATAGACTGATACTTGAACATACAATAAAATACATGGGTATAGAAATACCTACATTATTCCCCGTCTAGTAAGGCTAATTGCTATGTAAAACTTCATGAAATAAGAGTTTTGAATTCTTTAAAGTTCAAACTCTAAAAGTGAGCCATCATCTTCTCCGATAATTTAGCCAATGACTTAAGGTTACACCGAACGATAGTATCAGCAAACAACGTCGTTTCCTCCTCAGTGTTTCCATCCTGCACATCCACCACATAACTCTCCACCACCACCGTCTTGTCTTCCTCCTTCACCACAAACGCCATCGTTTTCGACCGATAATTAACCAAACGATGATCACCACCAATAATGCTTATCACCATCACATGAGACTCATCGTCAAGTTCATCTAGCCTTTCTAGGCTGAAATTTGCCGGTAGATCGGAAACCAGCGTGACTTCACGGATAGAGCCTTCTCCTCCATCGCCGGAACGTAATGCGCACGTTTTCACGAATTTTTTATATGTTTTCGGGTTATCAAAACGACGTAGGACGGACCATACTAGAGGTAATGGAGCATTGATAGTTTGTACCAGTGTCGAACCGCATACATGCTGTTCTTGAGACGATGTTTTCATTATCGTTTGTTTGGTGTTTTACAATTTTCCTATTCTACGGACCGTAGTGGTTGTTGTCTTCATATATTTCTAAAGTGGCAAGTATTTTATATGAAAAATATCTTTAGAACAAGGCCGACTGAAAGAAATATTAAATTTATGACTTCACATTAATACCAAAAAAAAAACTATGAAAACCTTTGAATAAAAAAATTTAGTTATATAAACTATGTGACATTTAACATTCGAGTAAAATACTTGGTTTACGTACATTGTGTAATACACATGTACATAAAACAAAGTACTATTTTTTTCTTTAACAAAAACAGCGTATGACATTGACAGCAAGTGTATGTATATATGACAAGCAATTGTAAGTTGTATCCAAAAATTATAAGGAACAATTTGCTCTGTTATAACGTCACTGTAATGAAGAATTTATTGCGGTTAAGTTTGGAAGGTTATGACATGGACTGTGGTAAAAGTAGTGGCAAATAATTGTTCCACGTTAGTTCACACGAATCACACTTATTAATCACACATTTATATTTGTAGTATAAGAAACCATAAACATATAGTTTGACAGATGTTAAAAAGGAAGAAAAAAAGTTGACAGATGTTTGTGTTGTGTCGTAATTCTGTTGTTTTCTTTTACTTATTTTTTTTTTATATAATTATGCGAAAATGATAAATATTAATTATTGATTACAGAGAAAAAAAATTGACGAGAAAAAAAACAAAAAAAACATAGGCGTAGTCTAAACGGTAAGTTTAGAAACAGGCCAAATGAGCTAAAAGTTATAGGTCCATTTATGCCAAACTATAAGCCCAAACTAGCATCACTCTTTACCTTGAGGATAGCCGATAATGAACCGAAACCGATATAAAACCTTAACCAGAATGTAATTCCGGTTATTATAGTTTTTTTTCTAACACCTAAGGTTTGCAAACAACCAATTATTTTTGTTGTTCCACTCCAAATTTAAATTTTACTAGGTGCTTCCCCACGCAACGCGTGGGTTGTGGTGTAGTTGGCACTTTCTTGTTTTTTTTGGTCTTTTTCGTTTTCTCTTTTGTATTATTTCGTTTTAATTAGGCATATACGGGTTTTGCCGTCACTTTTATTTATACACTATATGTTTATACCATTTCGTTCAGATGTGTATAATTGTGGCGTTTATTATTTATGAATTATGAAGATGTCATTTCTTGCTTTTGAGGATCCAATCTTATCATTGACTGATATTGTTTCCAATACATTTATTGTATTATAGATTTTCTAATTAACTGCTTATGTAAACTCTTCATACGTTGATGTTGCAATAATAAGTTATTTTTTAAAAATATCTTCCGTGTAAGTGATTATGTTTGTATGCCCATGTTTTGGTCTAATATCAATAAGATCGTTTCTGTTTTTCTTTAGTTGCTTTGAAACCAATATTGAGTTAAGCAAATAATGGGTCGAATTATGGTGTTAATAAGTAATATAAATTCTTATGTATATATATTGTATATATGTGACTATAAATTTAGCTAACTAAAAAATTATGTAATATTTAAATACAATCTTGAACATATATATATATATTTTTATTTGTGGGAGGAATGTATGAAATTATTGGATAGAAGTTATTTTTGAGTTAAATGACTTTTAATGTCTTTAAAGTGAGTTAAATATTAATAAATTTTTATATGTGTCTTGACTTTTTTTTAAAAAGGAATACCAAGTGTTTCCTTCCAAATTTGAAGTGATATAATATTTTAGTTTTCTTATATGATTTTATGAACTTCGATGTAAAAGTTTTTCAAAGTAATAAATACACTCACTGATTGAATTATAAAATTTGGAGAAATGTTTATTTTGTTTAATCATCTGCTCTTTTAAATAAATTAAATAAGTATGTTGTTATTCGTACAAATAGGACAAAATATATTATAGCTTAACCATGAAGTTAAGCAATGGAAATGGAACTTGTGATTGCAAGACAAAATGCTTATATGTTACACATTGATCGTTTAAAAATGAATAGGAACATCTAATTCTCAAATAAAGTTGATTGTTTTGTTAAAACTAACATATGTGAATTTAAATTTAACTATGCAAATTTAAAAAATAAATATGAATAGATTAGAAAGGCAAGAAATATAAAAGAAATATTTTTTTTATATAAATAAAATAAAAATTGAAAACAATGTTAAATATATATAATACTTTCTACATTAAAATATAGAATCAAACTCTTACAAGTTACAACACATATGAGATATAACAACATTTTATATTGGTAGGAGAGGAGGAGAGAATGTTTACTATAAGATGGTAATCCAAATTAGATAATGGAGATGAATCTTTAAAAAATAGAACAATGTAATATCTATATATATATATATATAATACTTTCTAAATTAAAATATAGAATCAAACTCTTACAACACATATGAGATATAACAACATTTGATATTGGTGGGAGAGGAAGAGATAATGATTACTTATAAGATAATAATCCAAATTAGATAAAGGAGATAAATCTTTTAAAATAAGAACAATGTAAAATATATATCATGTAGTCTCTAAAATTAAAATTTAGCATTAACAATTTACAATGATATTTCATTTTTTTTTACAACCCATACAACAAAAATAAGAAATCAAAAATAACAAAAAAAAAATGATTTAAGGTATTGTAGAAGAGAATGAGAGAATGTGAAAATGAGATAGTAAAAGAATGTCAATATGAGAGAATGATAGATTGAGAGAATGCTTATTTATATGATAAGAAATGATGGAAGTTACATTTAGAACTATGGAGTTACAATAGTAATTTATTGTGTTTGAATAAAATTGAGTGGTAGAATATGATTAATGCATAATTTATTTTATTTTCAGTTATAATTTTATTTTAATGTGTGAGTTAAATGTATTGTGTTTATTGGATCTTAAATATTGTTTAAAGCAATTAGAAAGCAAATAAAAAAATAAAAAAAAATAGAAAACATTAAATGAAAATCAACCAATAAGGAGAGACCAAAACCTTATTTTTATATATGTAACAACCCGTCCCGTGGACCCCACTAGCCAACCCGCTAGCTTGCCCCCATAGGCCCAAAGCTGGCCCTGCAGGGCATCGATCCTAACCCATCACTGTGGAATTCCACATCCACCAGTAGGTTATTGGTGCGCCAGGCGTTCCTCGAACCCTGGTCCCCACCCTTTAACAACCTTCCCACAGGACAAGCTGTCACCAATTGACCTGCAGATCAATTGGTGACAGCTTGTCCTGTGGGAAGGTTGTTAAAGGGTGGGGACCAGGGTTCGAGGAACGCCTGGCGCACCAATAACCTACTGGTGGATGTGGAATTCCACAGTGATGGGTTAGGATCGATGCCCTGCAGGGCCAGCTTTGGGCCTATGGGGGCAAGCTAGCGGGTTGGCTAGTGGGGTCCACGGGACGGGTTGTTACAATATATATGATATATTGCTTTAAACTTTGAAATGAGAAATATATTGTAAACAATAATTTTACATGAGAAATATATTAATTTAGCCAACTAAAATATGAATATAAGTTTAGCCAACCAAAATAAATAAAAAATATTAAAATTTAACCAAAAATAATTTCTCTTGAAAGATAATAAGTTAGTAGGAGGAATGAATTAATGTACAATTATTGGATAGGAGTTACATTTGAGTTAAATGGAGTTACATGTCTTTAATTATAAATAAATATTTTAATTTTTTATAACCTAAAATAAGAGGAATACCAAATGGCTGAATCAAAATTCACATGATTTGGTTTTTTGTTGATATAAACTCAACACTTACACATAATATTTCAAAATAAAAAATATTACTTTTTAAGTGACAAACTAAATTAGTTTTGTTATAAAATTATATGAATTCTTCAATCTCAATAATTTTTAAATTTTCAAGGATAACTTATATTTTTTTGGTTTTCACTCATCAATTTAATTTATAGTGCTAGATTTCATACTAATGGTTTCATCTTTAGAGAATTTAGTGAAATGATATTCTTAAAATTATATTTTATTTTTATATTTAAGTTCCAGTTGAATATGTTTTGTTTTTTGGATCACTTTTTATTTTGATTAAGGACACAAAAAACCAATTGTTTAATTATGTTCTTTTTGTTTTCAAAAACCTAAAATCATTAAAATATATATATATATATATATATTATATTGATATCTGCAGATTTAACAATTGGATCACAAAACAAAATAGTCTTTATAAATTGATAAATGGATAATTATATTGATCTTTAAATATTATATTGATCTTTATATATTATTAAAAATGATACATGAATATGTGAGATAACCAGAGACATAATAGATAATTACATATGGATCATTTCAACTTTATGATCTTATTGTGTGGTGAATATTGTAAGAAAGTATGAAAATAATGACTTATAAGATGTTAATATAAAATAGAAAATGGAAATAAACATTTTAAAATATTAAAATAAATATATAAGATATACATATCATACAAACTCTAAAACTAAGATATAGACTGACAAGAGAACCTAACACTCAATCACAATCCCACATTCTCAAATATCTGATTATTTTGATTTTTGAATCGAAAAATAAAACAAAAACATTATCAAAAAACTGAACAAGGATCCGTTTATGAGTTCACTTAGGTGTTCGACTGGTTCAAACGCTGCGTTAGCGGGTGGTAGCGGTTGCTAGCGATTGGAACCAATCACACAAAACGCTCCCAATCGCTCCTAATCACTTCTAACTGCTCCAAACCATTGAATTCCAAAAGCTGCTTCCTGCAAGCGTTTGCGGTTGCGGTTGGATTTTTTTTTTTTTTTTTTTTTTTTTTTTTTTTTAACTTAAAAGAAATAGTGATAATAATAATTTTTTTTTTGTTATATCTTCTAAGTAACCATTTTACTCATTAAGGATGGGAGAAAATGAAGTACGGATACGACTGCAGAGATTATAAAATAAACAATTAGAAGAAAATAATATTCCAATTAACAATAATCCGAAAAACTTGATGTAAATTTAATGACACATCGCACATAAATTCAAAAAAAACTAAAAAAATATAATATTTCATCAGAAATTTAAGAAAATAAGATTATTTGTGAAAAAAATATTAAAACAAATCACCAGTGACTCTTCTCAACTCTCACTTGACTATTCCTACCGATGCAACTACTGACCCACGATCTAAGAGAAAAGAGAAAAGATCTATGATCTAAAGCATATGTTTTGTCATTTATCAAATTACTTGATTAAATTTTTGGTGAAAAGCCAAATGCATAAAGGAATAAGTATTTCAAAATAAAATTTATTTGTTTTTTGAATAATTATATTAGTATTTTTTAAATAAATTTTAATTATAAATCAAGTTTAATAAAAATTTTGGTGTTTTTAAACATTTATATATTATATATCACATTTATTATGTTCCAACCGCTATTGCACTTGCTGGTCAACCAGTCGTAAACCTCCCGCAAACGCACCAATTTTAAACCGCTAAACCAATCGTTCAAAACGCTTGAAACCGCAATCGCCCGCTTCCGCAATCTCCCGCAATCGCAACCGCAACCGCAGCGTTTGAACCAGTCAGGCCCTTAATTGCGATTAGAACAAGAAATTAATTTGGTTTCGAGAAGACTTTTCCAAATATGAATTTTATTACCAGTTTTGCTTATTTTATTAGCAGTTGCGATCTACAGATTATATATGGGGTAGTAGAGCTCAGCCCATATATATTTGGCCTTACATCAATAGTTCATTACATATATTGTTGGGCTTTTTCTAAGCCCAAACCAACTCCCCTTTAGTATGATATTGTTCGCTTTGGGCCCAGGTGGCAAAGCCCGCACGAATTTCTTATTAGGCTCCTTCCCAAAAGATTCATACTAATTGGAGTTGGTCTTGGCTTATATATTATAAACTTATTTTATAATCTTCAGATGTAGGACATTGTTTGTATCCCAACTAACCTCCCCTCAAACCATGTACCACGATCTTATGGCCTCCCTGTAACGCCCCCGAACCGCTCTATGGCCACAAAGGCCATCGGACGGCCACAGGACGCCACGATGTGGGAATTGCACTAGGGTGATCCGGTCGAGGGACGGAAGCAACAGACTTCCCGACCTGTCCTCCCTGGCACAACTCCACCCGCGACCGAGACTATGTAGGTTTTGCAACCCTTGTGGCCTGGTGCGTTGTGTCAGCCTGAACAAGGCCGAGTATCATTTGCAACTTGCCATGTTTTCCTGAAAACCGAATATATTAATTTAATAAAATATTTCATCAAAATAAATCATCAAAGCAATATATAAAGATAGTCGGAAAATATTTACATTCGAAAATAGGGTTTTACAAGCACAAAAGAAAAACCCTATCCGGTACCCTAACGTTCGCTCCGGCACTAGACTCACTTAAGCTTCCCCTGCAAGACCAAAATATTATCATGAGTAATCTAAGATTACTCAGTGAGCCTGGGTACCCTTTTCCTAAACAGGATACTACTTCCCCAACCCGACTACCCCAGCAAGCAAAGAAAACAAGCAAGTTATCAAAGCAACGCAACAAAAGCAATAGCAGAAGCAAAACAACAAACAAGCAAGAGAGGTTAGATCACTACGACTCAACTCGAAAGATCTAGACTTGCTACACTACGAGAAAGACGACCTAAGGGAACAAGGAACTACCTTGACACCTTAGACTCTTACCTCCTACGCGACTTACTAAGACGACTAGAATAAACAAGGGACGCTTGAACTATCCTAGACTCTTAGACAACACACAACATGCAAAGACGAATAGACATAAACAAGGGACACTTGAATACTCTAAACTCTTTACACCTAGGGCCCATCGATAATCTGTTCCGTTCCAATCCTTCCCATGCCGAGATCACAAAGTTCTCCGGCATGAGCTCACCTTTAGCTACATCGTCATGTAGCGGTTACGCTGGTAGCTAGCCAGCCGTAACATTGTCTCGCGCGAGTGGTCGTTGAGAACTCTCGCGAGACGTACGCTTATGGAACCAGAAATATCAACACACTATCCTAGCTAAGACTCGAGAAACAAATTCAAGAGGCTAAGCTAAAATAAAACACAACAACAATTCAAGCAACGATTAATCAAGCACACAAGCAAGAAATCAAGCAAGAATAAAACATGCAATAATCAAACAAGAAGCAAGAACAAAAATCAAGCAACCTATGATTATTCTACATGCATGCAAACAATATAAGCAACTTAAGCAAAATTATGCAACAAGTTCTAATATGCATGCAACCAATTAAGATTTAACCATTTAAATCCTAAATCCAAATTAACATGCAACCTATCCGATTTACTCATTTAAATCCCTAAGGTTCAATTAAGCATGTTCTAACCTCGATTAAAATTATGCAAAACAATTCAAAAATATTTAATCATCTAATCATGCATGCAACCGGATTTCAACAAGAATATATTCAAGTAAATCTAGGTTCATTTAAGCATGCAACTCTATCCAAATTTTAAGTCCCCATTTACTTAAAATGCATCCAAATTCAACATGCATTGTGATTCAAGTTAGATGTGCATTTAAACATTTCACTAAGTTGAATCCTACCAAATTATGCATGCAACCAATTTAAACCAAGTCTACATGCAACTATCCTACATGCATTACCGCAGACTCACCTTTCGCGCGTCGACGATGATTACCCGGACTTCACTGCACCACAGGATCAGACAGTCTTCGCGTCGACAGCTCCCCGCTCCTTCGACTGTTCGGTTCTCGACTTACTCGATCAAACCGCCTCTTGCTCCCGACCTCTCTTTTCAACACAACCGCTATCTCCTTTCGATGATCTCTTCGATAGAAACTCCTTTTTCTTCGACAGCTTGTTCTCGACACTACCTCCGTGTTTTCTCGATGATCACTCGATGAACCACCGTCTATTCTCGATGATCTCTTTGACAGAAACTCCTTCTTTTACTCGACAATTTCTTGATTGCGACAGCTCCCTCTATCGATAGCTTCGATCGCAGCAACTCCGCTTCTCGACGCAAGCGTTTCTCCTTCGATCTTTCTCTCGATCGCTCTTGAGCTTCCTCTCGGCAACTCTCTTGATTTCTCTCTCGACAATCTCTCTTGTTCCTCTCTTGACTTTGAGGGAAAACAAGCTTAAGTGTTTAAGTATTTAGGGAAATGAGAGAAATGAGAACTTGAACTATGAAGCCTCACTCCCTCTATTTATAAGCTCGATCTCCCTTTTGCTTCCCTTAGTGCAAATCGACAACTGTTCCTCTCCCTTCTTGCATGTGAGGCATGCTCATCACTCCCCAATAGCAGCTTGACATTAATCCACTAATTCTCTTTGTATTAGTGCATGTAATCCCTTCTATTAGTGCATGTCACTTAATTACCACAAGATTTTGTAAGGGAAAGATGCACAAGACTTGTCTCAATGTTATCCTCTTCTTTCCCTTAAGACTCTTGGCAAAAATTAGTGAGACTTGGCCACCTTGAACACCACTTCTTCATTAATCTCCTTGATTAAGCTAATCCTCCACTATCTCCCTTAATCTCCTTGAATTTTTAGTTTCTCCACTAACTCCTTTCTTAATTAAGATAATCTTCCACTTATCTTAATCATGATTGGTCGAAATTTTTAGGAAATAAGAATTTTCCCAAAAATATTCAATCCTTCGTCCGACACCTCCGACGTCTCCCTCCGGTGATTCTCGACTCACTCGGACACTCCTCTCGATCATTCGGACAATGGCTGTCGGTCCTCTTGACAATACGCGTCTCAATAGAGCACTCCTCGATCAGTCGGCGATCGTTACGATTCTCTCGGCGATACGCAGACAGCTTCTCTCGGTCTCTCGGACAGCTTCCTCGATCGCTCGGACGGCTTTTCTTGATCCATCTGGTCAGCCTCTCGATTATTTGGACACTAATAGTCTTCCCGGCCACTCTCGATTATTTTCTCGATCATCTCCGAATGCTTCGATACTCCTTCTCGAACACTCCCGATTACTCCGACACACCTCTCGAACAATTTTCCGTGCATCCCTTTGTCTCTCGATCATTCTTAAGGTCCTGGCCGTACTCCCGGTCACTCCGTCTTGGCTCGGTCATCTTTCGACTAGCGAACATTTCCTCGGACTTCCTCCGGTCTTTCCTCTTTGTTTTTTCATCTCCTTTCTTTTTAAGTCTTTCCCGAGTCATTTCCTCAAAATTTTATTTTAGGATTTTTGGCCTTGGTGAGGGTCATTACATTCTCCCCCCCTTATTAGAATTCGTCCCCGAATTCTCGTGCCTTCTCTTCATCTCCTTGGGATGTTAATACTCCTTGGCATCGGTGTCGTTGCCTTGCGACTACCATTACATCGATATCTTCCTTGGGAACCTCCTTTCCTTGGTTATTTCGTCTCCGTGGCCTCACTTTGTTTTTAATATCTCCCGTTAACTTCTTGGAAACTTCTTCATCTCCAGCATTTACTTAGGTCCTCATAATCTTATGATTTCCTCTGTTATGACTCTTGCCTCTTTGCATCATGACTTGACCACCAGTTAACTTCCTTGAGTCAATGCTTCTCTTTCTTCAGCTTGTTCCGGACTCTTCTCTCCTCCTTCAGTTTACAGCTTAAATCACTCCACCTTGTTATGCTCCAACATACGACTTGTATTTTCTTCCTTTATTGGCCTCAATACATTGATTCTTTGATTCATCCGACTCCTTTATCCTCACACATCTTAGGTTTTCATCCTCTTTTGATTTCTTGGTTTCGTATGGCCTTCCCCCAAAACACCTTGAATTCCTTCTTCGACTCCCATACTCATGAAATTGGGTTTAAGAACTTTTCTTGGTTCTCACCTCCTAGCATAGTAATGCTTCTCCTTTTGCCGCGAATTATCTTCTTGCACCCTCTTTGTCTACTCGTAGACTATTTTGTGCATTATCTTCTTGCACCCTCTTCATCCTACTCCTTGGGACTATGCACTGCTTTTCGCACTTCCTTGGTCATGACTGGTTTGACCTCTTCTCTTTTAATTTGATTTGACACTGTCGATTGATTTGCACTGCTCTATTGCTCCTTTCGATTTCTGTCGAGTTTTATCTTTGTCCTTCTTCAACATTCTCCTTCTTTCGATTTCTGTCGAGTTCTGTCTCATTCTCCTCCACCATTCTCTTTCGATTAAATTTTCCATTGACTGGTTGTCTTTTCCTTGGTCGAATTCTCTTGAACTTTCTTGGTCTTCTTTTCTTGTGTCTGATCGCACTTTGTGGTGACTTATGTGAATCCTCATCGACCGCGTTAAATAATGCAAGGTAATTATGCAATATAATTAACTATGCAAACCTATAAAACTCAAGCAACAATCAAACAAGTACTAAAAACAAGCAGAGATTAGCAAGCAGTTAAATAGTACCACAAGAAATACGGCTAGAGAACATAAAGTACTTTACAAACTGATTGAAAAGCTACAAGAGTTCTACACTACCTAGCCGACAATTCTAAGGGTTCGGATCCTAGAAAAAACAACAAAGGTTAGTCCTAGGAACAACAGGAAAACTATCCAACCCTTACACAAAAACCCCAAAAGAAAAACCCTTACCCCCCCAAAGGTTCTACTAGTTCCTGAGCCTAGTACATGCTTCGCACATGCACGCGCACTCCCTAGCTGGCTCATCAGGTGGTGGTTCTGCGGGAGACTCGGTTGAGGTGGAGGCAGCAGCAGACAATGAGGTTTCATCCCGTTCTGTTGGGTTCACTTCCACTCGATCAGTTTGCCCTATCAGGTTCTCTTCCGGCTCTTCGCGACGACTGGATGAGTTCACTCTTTCTCGCACAACTCGGTATGGACAATTGTACGCATAGTGATCCGCGTTACCACACTCCGTACACGCAACATTCTCTGGGATTGCCAAATGTTGTGGTTTTGTCCTCCAACAGTGGTTATTCAGATGCTCCGGCTCTCCGCACGTATCGCATGGCCTTGTATACCTCATAAGGTCCGAGTTTGGGCATCGATAGGCATAGTGCCCTCGCATACCGCACCACTCACACTCCCCATTGGTTGGATCGCACATCCTTTTCAGCTCCGTCCTCCAGCAATTCTTGGTCTGATGTCCAACGCCCTCGCACAGCTCACAGTAGGATTGGTTCCTAGGATGAACTTGGTTTGGATATACCACTCTCTTCCGGGCAGTGGCTCTTACTCTCAGCCTGCCTCTCGGTTGAAAGGTCACTGACCGCATCTCTAGTTGTTCCCTCGCTCGAAACTCCTGGTACGTCATCCTTGGCCTCTTTAGGCTTGAGCTACTCTCTCCTATCTCAAGTCTTAATTGTTCTCGCTTCAACCTCCTTAGTTCCACCATTCTCGCAAGATTTTCCAAATCTCGATCCATCGGCTCCTCTTCTTGCTCCGGCAACACCATTTGCAATGGCACGGCTCGAATGGGACTATTGCGCCTCAGCACAATTTGGTTCGGCACGACTTGTTCCGGTTCCTCTCCTGAATCTGGTACAACTTGATCTCTCGTGACTTGACTCGGTCCACCTTGCTCTCTTACAACTCGACTTGCACCTGCTCCCCATCTCGCGTCCTCTTCACGCTCCAATCTGATCTCATCTCCTCGATCTTGGTCTCTAGGTATCGGGTCTTGGTCACGCCTTGGTTCCACTACAAACGTTGGAATCCCTTCATCGTCACTTGACAAAAGATCGATCACTTCCACCTCTCTGGTCCTTGGTTCTTCGTTCTTAGAATCTCCTTTGGCTGGATTTTCTTCTTCCTTGGCTTCCGGCCCAATCACTTCACCATCACCTTCGTTCTCTCCTTTCGGCGAGTGCAATTCATTTAGCATTAGCAGAATTCTTGCAACTGTCTCTGGTCGCTCTTCCGCAGGTTGCTCCCCACTAGTGCCTCCAATCTCGGGCAAAACTCGTGTTCCACTAGTGGCACCTTCCTCTACCGCTACATAGACGTCCGTTAGGAAGTCTAGGATTTTATCAATCGCCTCCGGATACTCCCTCATCGCATTCTCGGGGTTGATAGTGTCACCCTGATCCTCCACAAGCTCCAATAGCAGCTTTTGCAATCTATCGGCGAGCTTCACTTCCGCCTCTCCATGATCTCCAACAGTAATAGTCTCGAACTTTCCTTGCGCGTCTAATCGCACTGGAAGACGACTTGGCTCTCCAATCTCGAACACAGTAGTCTGATCATCTTGATCAACTTCCAACTCCTCCGTGTCCTCCAAACATTCAGACGGATCAGTCTCAATTGACCAGTTGGTGTCATCCGCGTCCAACACCCCGTCCTCATCACAATCATTCGACTCATTCGGCCCTTGGCTGCCCTCTGATTATGTCGATAGAAACCCATTGTGATGCTCCCAATCCTCATGTCTCGGCCCCTCACTCCCTGAACCATCCCCGCAACCTGAATCACTTGAAGACATCTAAAACCCACAAGTAATAAGGTAAGTTACTTAGTTCATTCTAAGGTTTACCCTATAACTAGACAAGCAAACGACCGGAATAAAGTTTCTAATGTTTTTGCGACACAATTACTGAATAAAACTTTGAAATGCAAAAGTGCTCCCGGGTTCGAAAACACCACTCTGATACCACCGTTGTAATGCCCCCAAACCGCTCTATGGCCACAAAGGCCATCGGACGGCCACAGGACGCCACAATGTGGGAATTGCACTAGGGTGATCCGGTCGAGGGTCGGAAGCTGCAGACTTCCCGACCGGTCTTCCCTGGCACAACTCCACCCGCGACCGAGACTACGTAGGCTTTGCAACCCTTGTGGCCTGGTGCGTTGTGTCAGCCCGGACAAGGCCGAGTATCATTTGCAACTTGCCATGTTTTCCTGAAAACCGAATATATTACTTTAATAAAATATTTCATCAAAATAAATCATCAAAGCAATATATAAAGATAGTCGGAAAATATTTACATACAAAAATAGCGTTTTACAAGCACAAAAGAAAAACCCTATCCGGTACCCTAACGTTCGCTCCAGCACTAGACTCACTTAAGCTTCCCTGCAAGACCAAAATATTATCATGAGTAATCTAAGATTACTCAGTGAGCCTGGGTACCCCTTTCCTAAACAGGATACTACTTCCCCAACCCGACTACCCCAGCAAGCAAAGAAAACAAGCAAGTTATCAAAGCAACGCAACAAAAGCAATAGCAGAAGCAAAACAACAAACAAGCAAGAGAGGTTAGATCACTACGACTCAACTCGAAAGATCTAGACTTGCTACACTACGAGAAAGACGACCTAAGGGAACAAGGAACTATCTTGACACCTTAGACTCTTACCTCCTACGCGACTTACTAAGACGACTAGAATAAACAAGGGACGCTTGAACTATCCTAGACTCTTAGACAACACACAACATGCAAAGACGAATAGACATAAACAAGGGACACTTGAATACTCTAAACTCTTTACACCTAGGGCCCATCGATAATCTGTTCCGTTCCAATCCTTCCCATGCCAAGACCACAAAGTTCTCCGGCATGAGCTCACTTTTAGCTACATCGTCATGTAGCGGTTACGCTGGTAGCTAGCCAGCCGTAACATTGTCTCGCGTGAGTGGTCGTTGAGAAATCTCGCGAGACATACGCTTATGGAACCAGAAATATCGACACACTATCCTAGCTATGACTCGAGAAACAAATTCAAGAGGCTAAGCTAAAATAAAACACAACAACAATTCAAGCAACGATTAATCAAGCACACAAGCAAGAAATCAAGCAAGAATAAAACATGCAATAATCAAACAAGAAGCAAGAACAAAAATCAAGCAACCTATGATTATTCTACATGCATGCAAACAATATAAGCAACTTAATCAAAATTATGCAACAAGTTCTAATATGCATGCAACCAATTAAGATTTAACCATTTAAATCCTAAATCCAAATTAACATGCAACCTATCCGATTTACTCATTTAAATCCCTAAGGTTCAATTAAGCAAGTTCTAACCTCGATTAAAATTATGCAAAACAATGCAAAAATATTTAATCATCTAATCATGCATGCAACCGGATTTCAACAAGAATATATTCGAGTAAATCTTGGTTCATTTAAGCATGCAACTCTATCCAAATTTTAAGTCCCAATTTACTTAAAATGCATCCAAATTCAACATGCATGGTGATTCAAGTTAGATGTGCATTTAAACATTTTACTAAGTTGAATCCTACCAAATTATGCATGCAACCAATTTAAACCAAGTCTACATGCAACTATCCTACATGCATTACCGCAGACTCACCTTTCGCGCGTCGACGATGATTACCCGGACTTCACTGCACCACACGATCAGACAGTCTTCGCGTCGACAGCTCCCCGCTCCTTCGACCGTTCGGTTCTCGACTTACTCGATCAAACCGCCTCTCGCTCCCGACCTCTCTTTTCGACACAACCGCGATCTTCTTTCGATGATCTCTTCGATAGAAACTCCTTTTTCTTCGACAGCTTGTTCTCGACACTACCTCCGTGTTTTCTCGATGATCACTCGATGAACCACCGTCTATTCTCGATGATCTCTTTGACAGAAACTCCTTCTTTTACTCGACAATTTCTTGATCGCGACAGCTCCCTCTATCGATAGCTTCGATCGCAGCAACTCCGCTTCTCGACGCAAGCGTTTCTCCTTCGATCTTTCTCTCGATCGCTCTTGAGCTTCCTCTCGGCAACTCTCTTGATTTCTCTCTCGACAATCTCTCTTGTTCCTCTCTTGACTTTGAGAGAAAACAAGCTTAAGTGTTTAAGTATTTAGGGAAATGAGAGAAATAAGAACTTGAACTATGAAGCCTCACTCCTTCTATTTATAAGCTCGATCTCCCCCTTGCTTCCCTTAGTGCAAATCGACAAGTGTTCCTCTCCCTTCTTGCATGTGAGGCATGCTCATCACTCCCCAATAGCAGCTTGACATTAATCCACTAATTCTCTTTGTATTAGTGCATGTCACTTAATTGCCACAAGATTTTGTAAGGAAAAGATGCACAAGACTTGTCTCAATGTTGTCCTTTTCTTTCCCTTAAGACTCTTGGCAAAAATTAGTGAGACTTGGCCACCTTGAACACCACTTCTTTATTAATCTCCTTGATTAAGCTAATGCTCCACTATCTCCCTTAATCTCCTTGAATTTTTAATTCCTCCACTAACTCCTTTCTTAATTAAGATAATCTTCCACTTATCTTAATCCTGATTGGTCGAAATTTTTAGGAAATAAGAATTTTCCCAAAACTATTCAATCCTTCGTCCGGCACCTCTGACGTCTTCCTCCGGTGAGTCTCGACTCACTCGGACACTCCTCTCGATCATTCGGACAATGGCTGTCGGTCCTCTCGACAATGCGCGTCTCAATAGAGCACTCCTCGCTCAGTCGGTCGATCGTTACGATTCTCTCGGCGATACGCAGACAGCTTCTCTTGGTCTCTCGGACAGCTTCCTCGATCGCTCGGACGGCTTTTCTCGATCCATCTGGTCAGCCTCTCGATTATTCGGACACTAATAGTCTTCCCGGCCACTCTCGATTATTTTCTTGATCATCTCCGAATGCTTCGATACTCCTTCTCGAACACTCCCGATTACTCCGACACACCTCTCGAACAATTTTCCGCGCATCCCTTCGTCTCTCGATCATTCTTAAGGTCCTGGCCGTACTCCCGGTCACTCCGTCTTGGCTCGGTCATCTTTCGACTAGCGAATATTTCCTCGGACTTCCTCCGGTCTTTCCTCTTTGTTTTTCATCTCCTTTCTTATTAAGTCTTTTCCGAGTCATTTCCTCGAAATTTTATTTCAGGATTTTTGGCCTTGGTGAGGGTCATTACACTCCCCTTCAGCGAAACCCAGATACTCAGGCTCCGGTAGCCCTTTATTCCTGAAGTATTCTTGAGGCACCCTTAATCATGTTATCTTTTTTTTTTTTTTTGAGAGATCCGCCCACACCTAATACAGAGTCCACACCCACTCCCCTAGGTCCACTTTTCGACCTAGGCTCTGATACCAATTATTGGGCTTTCCAAGACCAAGCCAACTCTCCTTTTAGTATGATATTGTCCGATTTGGGCCCAGATGACAAAGCCCGCACGAAGTTCTTATTAGGTTCCTTCCCAAAAGGCCTCATACTAATTGGAGTTGGTCTTGGCTTATATAGAAACTTATTTTCTAATCTTTAGATGTGGGATATTGTTTGTATCCCAACATATATAATAAGTATAGAACTAGACTCAAAATAATATTATTTTGATCGAGTTGGAGGAGGTGTCCAAAAAATTGGAGGATGTGTCCCAGTTCTGATCGAGTTCATCTTCCCTCTCTTTTAGTCCTCTTAATAGTCTCTCTTTATATATCTTCAAAAACAAAACACAAAATATTACAAAAACATTAGAACTGATAACTAACGCATACTATTCGCAGAAACATGACCAAACTCTTCTACTAAAGTTTTCAAAATCCTATCTAGGATTGATAGTTTTCAGACGTTACGTATATCATTTAAGAATTCTTACTATTACATAACGAATGCTCATTAACTAATCAAGCCATCTTTAAATATCACTGATAATTTAATTAAGTATAGACGTATAGTTATCGATTTTTTCGTTTTAATTAAAATGACAACAGAGGAAAAGCAAGTATTTATTAAGTGGGATATGTCCTCTTATGTAATTAGTCGATACTTGTGTATTAGTTTGGTAATTACCTTTTATGTACTTAGGTTAAAATTGTGCACATGTATATAAGGTTGTGGCCTTACCACGTTATGAATAAGAAAAACTTTGACATAATATTAGGTTTTTGACATGGTATCAGAGCTAAACCTAAATTTTTAGGCTATACGATTTTCTGTTGCTTCCTCTGTTTTTCTTTGATCTCTTTCTTTGATCTTAGTATTTTCGATCTATTCTCATCGATATACTTCTCTGATGTCGGGTATACTTTCTGGCACCGGTGTCGCATATGATTCCTCTACCTTCACACGCACATGAACTGAAGCAACCCGATGACAGATTGATCTTTATGATCTGTCCCCCGGTGATAATCCCGGTTCTATCATCTCCCAACCACAATTTCGTGGTGCTAACTATGATGAGTGGGCGATGAATCTACAACTTGCTTTGCGGGCAAGGAAGAAATTTGGTTTTGCGGATGGATCTATCCTCAAACTAGCTGATGACTCTGAAGATCTTGAAGATTGGTGGGCAAATAACGCGATGGTTGTCTCTTGGATTCGGCTGACGGTGGCTCCAGATATGAGTAGCTCTCTTTCTCACCATGAAATTGCTCATGACCTGTGGATGCACATACAAAAGCGTTTCTCGGTCAAGAATGGACAACGAGTTCAACGGATCAAAAATGAACTTGCGAATTGCCATCAGCGGGGTCTAGCTGTTGAAGCATATTATGGGAAACTCACTAAAATTTGGACAAGTTTGGCAGATTTCCAGCGAGAAAAGACCGTTGAGGAGATAGCTAAAGAACGAGAAGAAGACAAACTTCAACAATTTTTGATGGGGCTCGATGAAACGATTTATGGAGTGGTTAAATCCTCTCTACTTTCCAGAGATCCTCTTCCCTCTCTCGATGAAGCTTACCAAGTTGTAGCTCAGAATGAGGAGTCTAAGAAGGTTGGTCGTATGATGGAAGAGCGACATGATGGGGTTAGTTTCGCTGTCCATACGACTTCTCACCCACGACAACATGTCGAACTCAAGGATCCTCATGTGGCGTGTACGAGTTGTGGGCAAAATGGTCACCTTGCTGAAAATTGTTTTCGGGAAATTGGTTATCCCTGGTGGTGGGGAGACCGTCCCCGTTCCAAGCCTCTATCACAACAGAGTTCTTCGAGCAATGATCGTCGCAAAAATCGAGAGTTGCTAAAGAGTCACAAAACAATATCTAATTCAGGTGTTAGACGCAAAAGTAATAGCACTCTAGTCGCAAAGTCTGTAGCAACTTCGTCGCAAATAATAGGAGTTGCAAATTCGTAACAAGATAGTCGCAAATTGTTATTCTATTGTGACTCTTAGATTTCAGTCACAATTCAAAATTTTGAAATCTATAGTTTTTGACCAATTCTATTGATATAAATTAACAGTAAGCACTCATGATTGTTTTATAGAGTATATGAAATAGTTTATGAGCTTAAATTTTGTTTTAATACCTTTGTTTTGAAATTTTCATAAAATAACAAAACTTTTTCTGAAATAACATATAACTCTTTAGAATGATTTAGATATTATGAAACTTTTTTGGCTAAATATTGAAATGGAAAGTTTTGACAAAGTTTATATGACTGATATTGATCAATTTAAAGTAGAAATGTATATAGAAACATGCTAACATTTCTCTAATGTAAAATTTCAAATTCAAAAAATCGAGAGTTGCTAAAGAGTCGCAAAACAGTATCTAATTCAGGTGTTAGACGCAAAACAGTTGCAAAAGTAGTAGCACTCTAGTCACAAAATTTGTAGCAACTTCGTCGCAAATAATAGGGGTTGCAAATTCGTAACACGTCGTCGATAAATAAACTTGTGACCGAAATTTGTGTTACAAAAATGTCGCTAATATATGACTCTTTATTTTTAATAAACTGATGTCACTAAACCGTCTCAAATTGCGACGAGTTAACGACGATATATGTTTCGTCGTAACTTTGCGACTGTTTTGCTTCAGCCCGAATATCGGTTGGGAAATAGTCTCCAAGTAGTCGCAAAGTAGTCACTATTATTTGCGACCAAAAAAAGAGTCACAAACGGTAGTCGCTAAATGCAAGTTTTCTTGTAGTGAGATAACCTTGCGTGCAACCTCTCCCACCTTCCTTCCTTAGGGAGATAACCTTGCATCCAACATCCTCTACCATAGAGAGAACCTCGGCTCTGCCCTCCTCCTGTGTGGAGAGAACATGTTCACGTCTTTTGCTATCTCAAACTGGCTTGCTCCAACAACCAATGAAACTAAATACCATTTTCTAACGTCACAAATTCTTTTGATAGTAACTAATGTTAAAATTCCCAATGTATTCGTGTAAGTTTCTTTGACACACCATGATGTAGCCTCTGTCTCCGAACTCCTATAGATCTACCAACAACGATTTACGTTTTTCCAATCAATCTATCTATCAAATTTTATTTTTTTTTGGTATAATTAAAATAAAACATATCCTAAAGATGAGTTAAAACCAAATTAAAATAACTGAATAAAAACCTAACTTTATGCGTAGACTTAAAAAAAAATAAAAATCAAATTCATTCCTCAATTCTTGGTTTCTTCCGTTGATCATCAATTGGTTCTTGATGTTTGTTACGGATTTCGCGTTTGGTTCCATAATTTTCATCATCTGAACTTGTCTAAACACATAAAGACAAACCATTAATATGTTAAGTGAAATAATATTTTGTATTTAGGAAACATAACACATCATAATATTAATATATATGATATTTACCTTTATTTGGTTTATAATGAGAATTTAAAAGTTTGATATTATGCATCAAAATCAAACTTTTTAACTTGATCTCGAACAAATAAGTATTTCCAACAATTGAATGCACACATGTGGGAACGTCTTCTAATTCTTTTCGCCCAAATTAATTTTTATCTATATGAACAACATAATTCATACAATAAAACAATTTTCGATAATTTGTATCTTCTACGATGATTTCTGCAGTTGTTCTGGTGAGTTTTTCTGCGCTTTTATCAAATATAACAAAAGATAATATCTGATAATAAATTATATTTGTACCCGATATAATAGGGCCGAAAAAGAATCCATCTTGTAGGTCTTTAAGGACTTCTTCCAATTTCATTTTAAATACACGACATTTAATATCAGGTCTGTCATTTGCATTCTGATTTTCTGCCTTTTTTATATGTTCGTTCACTTCTTCCCATTTTGGATTTGTTGTTCTAATAATGAACAGGTCTGAATTTTCATACCGCCTACATATTGCCATGTACCATGAAGATGGTAAAATTATTTTTTGGCCTAGTTTTTTAAAATCTGCATCCCCTTGTTCGACTGCATCACATACATTATTGTAAAGATCTGCTCTAAGTGGAAAAGTGATGGCCTAAATGAATTATTTTTCATGATTTCAATCTTGAATGTATTTGGTATTCATAATACTCTCCCATTGTAACATATGACCTCTTCGTAGTATATCCTTCTCTATATGGAAAAGTTCTTTCCATATAACCTTGTTCACCATATGGAAATAATAAATGATATTATAGATTCATGTACGATAGATGTAAAGAGCTGATGTATTGTGGTTTGTCCATTTTTGGATGCACTATCATATCTCTTTCACAATTTGGAATAGACATGTCACCCACAATGAGTTCAGCTATCTCGTCTCCTTGTGGATGGTCAAATTGTCTACCATGTTCTTTATTTTTGATTAATCTGATTAAGTATTCTTCAATTGGTCCGGATTCATATTTATCTATAGCAATTCTGAACATTTTAGCTAACTCGTTGTATTTTTCAAGCATTTCAATTAATTCTCTGTGTATACTTTCATTCAACTCATTATTTTTTCTTTTGGCAAGTGCATTAAGATGATTTTGTAGTTCATGAGCGGTATCATATACGTATAGCTGGGCAAAATGTGGTAGATCTCATTTGACAGGTAGTAGAGATCCAGTTTTGTTTGTGGTAATTCTGATCATGCATATGGAAAGTGAAATGACAATTTCCTGAATTGATATCACAATCAATTTTTTCACCATTGATGTAAAATCAAGCATTGAATCATATACTCGTATATTGTTTCGAAACGATGCTGATTGATGCCTCTAGTGTAGCTCTAAGCCGCATATGAGGTTCATCTCTAAGCGCCTTTTCCATCATAACAATCTGATTATTATTCATAATAGTTTATTCTTTTTGTTGGCTGACTTTTCATTCTTTTCACAGTTTCGGTTTCCATCTAGTGATCATGTTTGAAAATTCTAATTGAGTTCTATACATTGGAATGACCTCTTCCTCTCTCTATATATATGACAAATATATGAAATACTACATATCTTTATATTTAAATTCTTTTTCTTTTAGGATTAGGCCAAGAATTCAATATAAGGTAAAATTGTTTTGTATAAATCTAATTATTATAGAAGGATTTTCTTTGGGAACTATATGTATCTTTATCCTAAGATTATTTTTATAATTTATTTTACGATTAGTATTTTTTTATTTCTTGATTTTTTTAAAGATTCATTTTGTAAATTTGTGTAAAATTAACACTTGTCATGATCTTATGATTTAGTAAGTTTTAAATTTGACACATGTCACGATCTGGTGAGTTAGTAACTTTTGAAACCATACTTTATATAATAAGATACAAATCTTTTTTGTATGTTATCATTAAAAGTGTATTTTTTACACCTAGGTATATTGTATGTTACAAATATATTATTTACCACGTAGAAAATGGCTACATGAACAAATTAAGTCAACTATTATATTTCTCTTTACTTTCACTTTTGCATAGTTTCTTTAATCATTAAAATTGTTGACTAAAAAAAAATTTGGAATAAAAAATAAATTACATCACAATAGTGTATGACTAACCATAGAGAGAACATTGGTTTTGCCCTCCTTCTTTATGGAGAGAACCTTGCATCCAACCTCCTCCACCATAGAGAGAACTTTTGCTCTGCCTTCCTCCCTTGGGAAGAAAACCTTGCGTCCAACCTCCTCCACCATAGAGAGAATCTCGGCTCTACCCTCCTCCTGTGTGGAGAGAATAGGTTCACGTCTTTTAGCTATCTTTAAGTGGCTTGCTCCAGCAACCAATGAAACTAAAGACCCTTTTCAAATGTCACAAAATCTTTTGATAACTAATGTTAAATTTTCCACTATTCATGAAAGTTTCTTTGACACACCATGATGTAGCCTCTGTCTTCAAGCTCCTATGGATCTGTCAACAACAATTTATGTATTTCTAATCTATCTATGTTTGTTGTAGGCTTGTGTTTGATTAGCCTATTTTATCCTACCATTAGGTTGATGACATTCTCCTCTTTATCTCCTTTTGAGATTGAACGAATAGTAACAATTATGTTTGCACAGAAAAAATGTCTATGAGCAACCAATCAAGGTTGGGAAATTATAAGAAAATTAATTTGACATAATTAATGAAATAACAGAAAATTATAAGCACGTAATATATGAATCTCAAATAATTCAAAGATGAAAATATAAATTAAACAAAACAATCTAAACTACTACAATAAATTTTAAAATATAGTATGAGAAAAAGAAGATGGATATACTAATCTTCTATTTTTTTTTTGGTTAACATTTAATCTTACCTATTCCAAACTGAAAAAGTAGAAAGTAGGAGTATATTTTGGTTTTAAAAAATAAGGAAAATTTGTCTTCCCATTAAAAAAGTTTGACCAATAGAACAAAGTTGAAAGAAATATTTATGAATAATTATTATGTTAGATGAACAATATGAGACGATCTATGTTTATATAGAAGTGAGTATTTACATTTTTTAAAGGGAGATTCTCAAAAATAGCACCAAATTAAGTTTTTGTTCCAAACTTAGCACATCATCTCTAAAATTCCAAAATAGCACTAATTAATCTTCTAAAATTAAATCCTAAATTCAAAATACTAAACCCTACCCCTCAAAACTATACCCTAAATGTGAAATTGAGAACCCAAACATAAAAAAACAAATTCTAAAAATTAATTTTAAATAGTTTAATGTGTTAATAGTGCTATTTTTAGAAATTTATGGGATGTGTGCTATAGTTATCCATAAAACTTGGTTTAGTGCTATTTTAGGGTATTTCTCTTTTTTTAAAATTATTAATTTTCTGTATATTTTCCTTATTCCCTTTTCTATTTTATGAGAAAATTTATTCCAATGAGCTCATTGTTTTTTTAAAATTTTCTTGCTTCCCACTTTCTTGTAAGACATACTATCGTTCGACGATAAGAACGCTTTCTGTTTAGTTTACCTAGTATTATATAATCTATGTTGTTATCTTGCATTTGTGTATTCATCTTTTTTTTATGCTATATGTCCTGCAAATTAATAGAAATATCAAATAATAATAACACCTTGAGAAATTTGTTAATCCTAAAAATCTTAGTTATTATGCATAAGAAACTTTGTTAACACTTCAAAGTCAAAGATTGCATAGTATGCATTATGAAATTGAGAAAAAAAATAAAATTCAAAGAAACGACGACGAAAACACGTGGAAATATCTAGGAATCTTTTTATATAGTTGTTTTGATTAGACAACAAACAAATTGCCTTCGAGACTTCTTCAAGAACAATGATGTGTCAAACAAAATGTTAATAAAAAACAAAGAAGAACTTTTTCCCAAAAAAAAACAAAGCTAGTCAAAATTATTTTGTTTGGTGAAAACTATGTCATCATCTCTTTGCTTATATAGAGGGGTGTATTTACAATCCTTTTCCTTTTAGGATTAATAAATTTTTTTTAATATAATAAGATTACAATTATCTTATGCATCATTTTACCAAACTTGAAAACTGTGATTTCAGATCGTTAAAATTGACACGTGTCACGATCTGATGAGTTACTAACTTTGATATGTGATTTATGATCGTTAAAATTGACACGTGTCACGATCTGATGAGTTACTAGCTTGGATATTTAATCGTTAAAACTGACACATGTCATAATTTAGTGAGTTTTTAACTTTGATCTCTGATTGTTAAATATAACACGTGTCACGATCTGGTTAGTTACTAACTTTGAGAACCAAACTTTATATAATAAGATATATATATAGTGGAAGATTCAAAGAGAGAAACATGGTATTAATATTATGAACTTATGATGTTTGAAAGTATTGTTTTATAATCGTTAGGGAGTTTAATTTTGAAAATAGAACAATATTTAAATCAGTTTTTCAAATATAACTTTGATAAAGAAAACAACTTAATTAATGGGTCAATTTGCTGAATAACCATATTCACAAATTTAATTAAGAATATAACATATTAATTTAAAAAACTAGAAGAAAAGCATGAGAGGTAGATAGAATTACCATTTTGGTGTTCTGGTTATTTGGTAGGTGGTGGCTGGTGGTAGCCGGCGGCCGGTGATGGCCGGAGTTCTTGGAGGTCGGAGGTGACCGGAGTTAGTCGGAGTTCGGATGTCACCGGAGTTCGCTGGAGTTCGCCGGAGGTTGGAGGTCACTGGAGTTCGCCGGAGGTCGGAGATGACCAGAGTTTGCCGGAGGTTGTAGATGGCCGGAGTTTGCCGGTGGTCAGAGGTGTCTGGAGTTCGTCGGAGGTTGGAGGTGATCGGCGGTTACCGGAGGTGGAGGTGGTCGATGGTCACCGGAGGTCAGAGGTGGCCGACGGTCACCAGAGGTGACGGCCGGTGGTTGGCGGTGGTGGTGGTAGAGGAAAACTAAACTCTAGAGGATAATACAATGTGAATCCTAGAGGTGATCGTGGGAATGGGCAAAGGTGGTGGTGGTGGCAAAGAAATAAAGGTCGAGATTATGGCAAGGTTAAAATAGTATATATTATAGTTAATATAGAGTATATCATCTTTTAATGGTTAGAGTAGTTAGTTTTTGAAGTAGTTTCTCTTTTGTATTTTGTAGTTGTAATCAGAAAGCTGATGCGTTAGCAAATCTTACCCTTTACTCCGTTGTATCGGAACCGGTTTAAACCGAATGAATTAAGTGATTTTGAACCAAAAAAAAAAGTAGTTAGTTTTTGAATTATAATTTTTTTTGTTGGTTATACAATAACAATGCAATTCCTCTTAATTATGGGAGATTCTCAAAAATAGCACCAAATTAGGTTTTTCTTCCAAACTTAGCACCCAATCTCATATTTCCAGATTTAGCACACATCTTCTAATTTAATATTAAAAATACTGAAATTATTAATTAAAATAAATAAAAAAGTCTCCATCTTTCTCGATGGCTCTCGTTATCTCTACATAAAATGGATTTCATTTTCTGATATGAAACTTTTGAGATCTCATTTTTACAGTCACAAATCATATGTGCTTGAAGTGTGACGAATAATTGATTTCCATGAGCCAATCGAGTTCTTACTCCCCTCCCAAGACCTTGAAGCATCTCAGATCTCTCGTCAATCGAATCTCATCACAATCTGTTGTTGTGATGTTCATATATTTTACATTGTTTTCCCTTAGTTTATTCACATCTTTTGTTAGCCATTTTCATCATTATTGTGTAGTTTTAGGACTAATCATGCATTAGAGTTTAGTTGCATTGCATTTGCATCTTTTCATGCATAAACAGGTGATTTTGGAGCTTAAGGAGCATGGAAGCAATGCTGAGGAGAAGTGAAGCAATCATGAAGGGAAAGCAAGAGAGTTAAGGCTGAAGAACCAAGCCGCGGAGCCCAGCTCGACCAAGCACTCGACCGAGTGGGTAGATGGACTCGACCGAGTGGAGATTGCACGAGAGAAGCCAGCTCGACCCCTAGCTCGACCGAGCACAGGTCGAGTTGACCGAGCCGTTGACTACTTTGACTTTTTCTATTTTTAGGGCTTCCACTCCCCTTCCTATATAAAGGCTTGTACCTGCAGCCACCAAAAGAGTCCAGCTTTTTAGATATTCTCAAAACCTAGTTTTTACCTTTTTTTAGATTTATTCCTTTTGCATTTTTATTTTTAGATCTTGTACTTTCTTAAGAAAGAAGACTAGATTCTCATACTTTGTTGGTTCAATAACTTTCAAGATATTGAGAATTTGAGTTTGATCCTTTCATCAATATTGAAGATCTCTGTTTTATCTTTCTAATAATGCAAGTTTCAATAATTTATGGGTTTTTGATTTGTTTAATCATGTCTTGTTGTGAGTAGTCTTCCTAGGATCTTGAGGATGGTTAGGATGGACTGATCTTGTGGTTTGTGTGATTTGGTCAAGCTTGATTGTTGTAGATCTCTTCTAGGGTAGATGATCTTAATGCTGATTCTATATCTGAGAGGGTAGAGTCTGATTTCAAGCTTCTTAGCATCACACCAATGTTTAGGAAGCATAGATAAGGCTAGATCTAGAGCTTACCATTAGGCTTGCTAAGAGATTAGAGGTCTTGTTTGGTTTGAGATGTATTGCTTAATGCCTGCTTGTGTAGATTCTTTACTGTGTGAGAACAAGTCTAGAAGATGCATAGGTTTGATTGTTTCTTGACCATGAGAGTGGGAGAAACTTGTCTTAGATTTATATGTCTAGAGGTTAGCTCAAAGTTTGCTTGAGATTTGTTGACCAAGTTAGACAACCACAATGATTAGTTCATCCCATGAATCCATCCTCAGGACCCTCTTTGTTTATTGAATTTACAGTCTTAATCCTGTTGCTTGCTTGTTGTTTGATTTGGTTTAGCATTACTCTGTTTTTATTGCATTGCTCTGTTTTTCCGAATCTGCCTAGCTCGACCACCCACTCGACCTACACTCAGTCGAGTGCTGCTCGAGTTCGTCTCCAGAACTTTGTGTTTCATGATTTGAGATTGTCTTGTTTCATTCCTGTTTCATTCCTATTGCACACATTTAGTTTTCAGTTCATTAATTGTCTTGCATTAGTTCATTAGTAGTAATCTCTGTTTCTGTTCTTGCATCATTACTGTTATAATCATCTTGTCTCATTTGCATTTAGTTCTTAGTTCTTGTAGTTTACTTTCTGTACTTTACATTTTCATCTTAGGATTGTTAGTGACAAACAGTCTTTACACTTGGCTTGACTTAGATTCATATGCATATCTTGATTGCTCACAAACACTCATTTAGGATTGACACCTCTTATACTACAGCTGCATAAGGGGAATTGAAACACCCATCCATCATTCCATTCATATCATCATTGCTTACACATCATCATTCCACCCACATAAAAAGCTTGTTTCAATTTGGCGCCGTTGCCGGTTTGAGTGTGTTTTTGTGACATTTAGGATCCATATTCGTCTAAGATTAAGTTCGTTTCTACACTTGTGAGGTTGCTGTGCTTGAATTTTCTGTTTCTGGGTTGAAGTTCCATTTCAGGTACCACTCGACCAGTCACTCGACCACCACTCGACGGAGTCGTGATCGAGCACCTGCTCGAGCCAGAAGCCGGATCTCTATAACCATCATTTTCCAGTTGACTTGACCTCCTACTTGAGCCTGTGCTCAGTCGCTTGCCTAGCAAAAATCGTTTGTGTTTGTTAATGCACACAAGGTCTAAAGGAAAGGACAATCTTCTTAGGCCTATTGACAACATCAACAAGAAGACCAAGAGTTTGGGAGCTAAGCAAAGGAGAGTTGTTCAGCAACAACAAGAGGTTATAGTAGCTATGGATCAACAGGATCAGGTTCAGAGACCAAGGAACATTGGTGCTGGAGATGCACCCAACACTCACAACCAAAGAGCTGGCATTGTGCCACCAACTGTTGCCAACAACAACTTTGAGATCAAGAGTGGATTGATCTCAATGATTCAGGCAAATAAATTCCATGGATTACCTATGGAGGATCCACTAGATCATCTTGATGAGTTTGATAGAATCTGTGGTCTTACCAAGATCAATGGAGTATGTGAAGATGGTTTCAAGCTGAGGTTGTTCCCTTTCTCACTTGGGGACAAGGCTCATTTATGGGAAAAGACTCTCCCTACTGGTGCAATCACTACTTGGGATGCATGCAAGAAGGCTTTCTTGGCCAAGTTTTTCTCCAATGCTAGGACAGCAAGGCTAAGGAATGAGATCTCTGGATTTGCTCAAAGGAGTAATGAGAGCTTTTGTGAAGCTTGGGAGAGGTTTAAAGGGTACCAAACTCAATGCCCTCACCATGGTTTCAGTGTGGAATCTTTGTTGAGCACATTGTATAGAGGAGTGCTTCCCAAGTTCAGAATGCTTCTTGACACAGCCTCCAATGGAAACTTCCTCAATAAGAATGTGGAAGAAGGCTAGGAGTTAGTAGAAAACCTTGCACAGTCTGATGGGAACTACAATGAAGACTATGACAGAACCATAAGGTCATCATCAAATGATCAAGAAGACAAGTACAAGAAAGATCTGAAAATGGTGAATGAAAAGCTTGATAGGATCTTGCTAAGTCAGCAAAAGTCCATACACTTTGTTAGTGAAGAGGAGCTTCCAGTTCAAGAGGGAGCTACTGAGTTTGCTGAGTTATGCTATATGCAAAACCAAGGAGGCTTCAAGAGTTATAACCAAGGAGGGTTTAGGAACAATAATCTGTCCTATAGGAGCACAAATGTAGCCAACCCACAAGATCAAGTCTACCCTCCTCAACAGCCTCAACAGCCTCAACAGCACCAAAACTATGTCCCCAAACAACAGCAACAAGTGTTCCAGCCCCAGTTGTGTCCCCCACCAGGGTTTCAGACTAACCAAGGCCATGAACAAGACCTTAGAGCCATGGTGCAACAGCTGTTGATTGGTCAAACACAAGGGAAGATTGCGGAAGCCAAACAGTTTGCTGAGTTGAATCAAAGGCTCACATCTCAATACAATGATCTGAATATGAAGTTTGAGGGTCTGAATTCCAGAGTTAAGTACATGGAGAGTAATATTGCATCTATTTCAGCTTCAAAGCCCAACCAACTCCCTGGAAAAGCTGTTCAAAATCCAAGAGAGTTCACAGCCAAAGCCATTCTAATTCAAGAGGAAGAAGTCACTGAGGACAGTGAAGTCCAAGTTTGGGGGAATTCATCAGTTATTGAAACCCCAAGTGACATTTGTGCAAAGCAACAGGAGCACGCAGAAGAACTCGACCAGGAGCTCGACCACACACTCGACTGAGTGCATGCTCAAGTGGTCGATCGAGCTGGAGACTCCGAAGCTGTCAAGCCTGCTAAGTACATTCCTCCTGTTTACAAGCCTCCACTACCATTCCTTGGGCGTTTCAAAGCACAGAAGATCAAGGAGTTAAGGGAAATCATTGAGAAAAAGGCAATGTTGGCTAAGCAACAAGAGGAAGAAAGGGTTTTGAAGGAAGAAGCTTTGGTTGAGAAAAAGGAACAAGTGTCAGGTATTCAAGAGATCATCATAGCTTACCAAGAAGAGGAGAGATGACCTGCCTTGGAACAGTATGAGCCATATCCTCTCTACAAATTTTTTTTGCTTGATTTGTTTAAGAAGAAGGCTGAAGCTCAAGATGAGAAGGATCTTGAGAACCTTGGAGGAGTGATCATTCCAATTAAGCTCAAGGATCCAGGGCCATTCTACTTGCCTTGCACAATCAGTTACCTCCACTACAATCAATGCCTTTGTGATTTGGGAGCTTCAACAAGTGTGATGCCATACTCCATAGCTCAAAAGCTTGGGAGAACTGATTTCAAATCCACCAATCTCCATGTGTGCCTAGCTGATGGGACAAATAGAGAGGTAGTTGGAAGGTTGGAGAATGTCCCACTCAAGATAGGAAGAGCAAGGATCCACACTGACTTTGTGGTGATAGAGATGGACAAGGAGCCTGAAGATCCAATCTTACTAGGGAGGCCATTCTTAGCTACTGTTGGAGCAGTTATTGATGTCAAGGAAGGTCTTGTGACCTTGAACATTGCTGAAGATGTAGTTATGAAGTTCAATATCTACAATCCAACCAACCTTCCCACCATTGATGACCAGCCTTTTACTATCAAGGACAAAGGTGGTCAAGGAGGGTTAAGTGATAAGGCAACTCCAAAAGCTGAGCTCCCACTTCAAGAGGATTCTGTTGAGAAGCTTAAGAGGTCAGTTCAAGAGCTGTCTAGCATGGTTGAGGATCTTCAAGTAAAGCTGAACAAGAGGTCTTTGAGGAAAACAAGACAAAGGCTCAAAATCAAGAAGAAATATGGTTTGTGTGCTAAGGGTGAGGTGATCAAAGATCAACTTCACAGTGACCAAGAGGTTCCATGGAGAATTTCATCACCTCCTTGGTATCTAGACCAAAGTTAAGAAGGAAACCAAAGTCAAGCTTAGTGACTTTAAACAAGCTCACTAGGGAGGAAGTCCCTAAGGTATCCTTTGTAAATATGGTATAATTTCTTAGTAGTTTTGATGTGTTTTCTTTTATGTTTTTGTTGGACAGGCTTTTAAGTGAGATTGTAGTTGGTTAAGGAGAGATGTGGACTTGGAGAAGAAGACTCGCAGGCCCACTCGACCATGCCACAAGAGGTACTCGGCCGAGCTGGAGACTAGTTGAGGCCCATTCGATTCCCATTCTTCTAGAACGATCGAGTGGAGGGAAGAACAAGGAGAAAAATTTTGAAATTTCAAATTTGGTCAAGGAGCTCGACCACGTGCTGGTCGAGTGTGGGGTCGAGTGGCAGCCAAAAGCAAGTCAAAGATTCCCAATTCAAATTTGAAAGGTATGGACGCTCCACCCTTGTCTCTTTGTCCCCTTGGCTTCTTTAAATAGCCCTTGCACGATCTTAAGACTCTCACATTCTCTCATTTGCTCAAAACTTTTAAATTCAAGCTTTAAAATCTCTCTCAAAGTTTATCTCTTGCTCAAGCTTTGTTCTTTCAAGTTTTTGGGTCACTAACCTATTAACTTTGAGCTTTGAGTCTATTCCCTTCAGTTTCTTTTGAAAATGTCTTCCAAGATGACCAAGAAGTCTCACCAAACCGCTGCAAGCTCCATGGAACGTCGTGATGCTGACCTTGAATCAAGAGGTGAAGCTGGGAGAGCCACTCGACGGAGCACTCGATCGACCACTCGACCAAGTGGCGGTTCGAGTCAGTCGAGCCAGGTGCCGTGTCCAAGGAGAGAGTCAGTGGAGGAAGATCCTGAGAGGACTGAGAGTGAGGAGGAAAGGGAGCCCACTCTCAGTGAGTTTATGAGGAGACACAAGGCCAAAGGGAAGACGCCAGCTGTTGAAGTGGAGCAAGAAGAGAGTGAAAGTGAAAGTGAGGAAGAGAGTGAAGAAGAAGAATTGATGGATGATGGAGAGGCTGAGTCTTGTGGGCTGTCAAAGAGGCAGCTTTATGATGCTTTCATGAGGATGGAGTTCCTGGGAACTAGATATCCCCACAAGGAGACCATGGAGAAGCTGGCCATTGATGAGGATGTGGAATATCTCTTTGAGGAGAGCAACCTCACCAAGTTCATGTGGCTATGCATGGAGGGCTACAAGGAGGAAAGCTGTGAGTTCTTAGCCACTGTAAAGCTGCACACATATGCAAGGAAGAGTGCTGAAAATGGAGCTGGTCACATCTCCTTTACCATCAAAGGGAAGAAGCATGAGCTTTCAATGAAAGAGATAGCAAATGTCTTTGGATTTGAGGTTGGGAGCAGTAGGAATTTGATGATTCCAAGAGAAGAACTCTTAGCTGTGTGGGAAACCATTGGGGATAACAAGTACTACTCATCCTCCAACTCCAAGAGCTCAAGGATAAGGAGCCCAGTCCTAAGGTACTTCCACAAAGCTCTTGCCAATACTTTCTTTGCAAGAAAGAAAACTGGGAACATCAATGAGGGGGAGCTAAAGATGATTGACTTGGCTCTCAATGGAGTCATATTTCAAGCAAGGAATGGGACCATCATCCTTGGGAGCACAGTGGAGACTGATCTAGGAATGGTGCTCATTGACCACATGATTCAATTGAGAAGTTGGGTAGGAAAGTTTGAGAACGAAGGGTCAAGAGGGGCACTTACCATTGGAGGCATCATCACTCCAATCCTTCAAGCTGCTAGAGTTCAACTTAGAGGAGAAAGTGACTCACCAAGATGGGTTGACTCAAGCTACCTCACCTCTACTCTCATCCTAGCCAAGGAGAAGGGAACCACATCTTCAACTTTGAGCTTCCAACACTTGGGAAAAAGCAACTCATATTGCCTAACCAAGAGCTCACCACCATTCAAGAAGGAGCCAATATTGACTTTTGGCCAGCTGAGGAGCATTGGTTTGATGGAGTGATTCAACATAGAGTTGAGGAAGCTAGGAATGCACAAGTGACTGATGGAGAGGAGCAGTTCTATTTTGAAAACTATGAACCTAATCCAAGAGATAGTAGAGGAGTGAGAGAGCATAGCAAGAGGTTGACATTACTGCAAAAATGGAATAAGTGGCATGGGAAGAGGTTTGACAAGCTGAAGAAGAAGGTGACTAACATGGCTAAGTCCATCAAGGGACTAAAAAGGAGATTGCTGAGCTGAAGAGTGGAAACTCATCTCCAAGCCATTCAAGCCCTTTGAGGAGAAGTAGCTCAACTAGAGCACTCTCAAGAGTTGCAAACCCCGTGGAACCAGCTAGGGCTTCAATGTATGAGCCAAATCAGAGGAGGAGGAGCTCAAGTACCGAGAACAACAATTTTCGAGGCACTCGACCGGGTCACTCGAGCACCCACTCGACCGAGCACCGCCAAGGTACTCGACCGAGCACCTTCCCAGATCACCCTATGGCTTCCCACCTCCAGCTGCTTATCCAGGTTATCCAAGTTACCCTCCCATCCCACCTCAATACTACATGGATCCAGCTCTCTACCAGCAGTTCTGCCAGCAGCAAGCTCACCAATTTAACATTCGCGGTCCAGCTCGACCCCCCCACTCGGACATGCACTCGACCGAGTCCCGGTCGATTGCCATAGTCGAGCTGCCCCAAAGTTCATCTCCAAGCCACCAGCCTGACCCCAACTACTCCTATGACAGCATGCAGATGGATGTGGACAACTTCTTCCACAACCCCTAAAGGTACCACCATCACCTTACCTTGTAAATACCATTGCATTTCATGTTGTGTTTTGTGTTGTGTTTAAATCTTGAATCCTCTCACACTCTTTTTCACACAGGGGACTGTGTGATTTAAGTTGGGGGAGGGTTTGAGATAGCATTTGATGATTGTGTTTTGTTTTCTTATTTCAATTTTTTAGCATAATCATGTTAGTATTTGCATAGCATCTAAGGCATAGAAAAACCCTAAAAATTTGAAATTTTTTTGCAAAAATCTTTATAAAAAAAGAGAGTGTTCATGTAGTTTGCATTGCATATTTAAGTATATGACTGTTTGCATTAGGGATCTATGATGAGTCTTTCCTTGTTAGCTTGCTTAATTCACTAGACTAGGATCAATGCCCAAGTTAATAGTACTTTGCCTAGTTGAGTAGTTAGAAGCATAAGATTGAACCAAGCCTTGAATTCCTGCATTGCATTTAGTCTAAATTGAAGCATGTTGTGATTTGATGCTATTTCCTACTTATAAGAACCTAATATTGACTGTTAATTATCAATGTATGCATAGCTTTAAACTCATGGATACCATATACATATTTGGATCATCTTTCTCCTTTTGCCACTCTTGTTGATCCAAGTAGCTGATTTCACTTTTAGATCAGTTCCCCTACCCCTAAACCAAACCTTCTTTCAAGCCATGTTTATTCTTGTGTGTGTGAGGCCTATTTTTGGGATTGAGCTTGGTAGAAAGTGTTAGGTTTGAACTGACAAGAGTAAGACCTTGTGTAGTTCTAGTTTGCATTTTTCAAACTAGATAGGACTAGGTGGTTCACTTGTTGAGTTTGGGACTTGGCAGTTATGAAAAGAAAGAAAAGAGGAAAAAGAGAAAGAGAAAGAAGAGGGTAGTGTCTTTAGGAGGGGAATGTGTTTAAGTAAAAGCTAAAGTCTAGTGAAAGGATGGGAAGTAAAAAAATTGTTATCTAAGATGGTTCTAGTTAAAGAAAAGAAAAGAAAGCAAAGAAAAGTCTAGCAAAATGCTTGTATGTCTTAAGAATAAGAAGAAAAGAAAAGAACCATAGCAAATCGGTAAGAATCCCCCATCCCACTAGAGAATTCAAATAAGAAACCTCTCCTAAGACTTGAAAACCAAAAGAGAAAAGGGTTAAAGAGAAAAGAAGAAGTTAAAAGGGTAGCACTAGGATCATTTGGGTTTAGATTGCTAGGATAAACACTTTGGGTACTTTTGGGTAGACAAGGTTTTATTCTTGTATGTGTCTAGGTGTTCTTACCTTTAGCATTCTTCTAAAGCTCAATCCATTTTTATGAGAGAACCTTGATAATTGACAAGCCCCACTCTAAAAAGAGACCATCATTGTCTCAAAACCCTTTATTACCAAGCCAAATGAGTCTAAGCATTGCATAGAATTGATTCATGTTCTTGAATAATGAATGTTAAAGGAAATGGTTGATTTGAATGCATGTGGATATCTAAGGCTTAAATCAGTAAAGGTTGTGATATGCTTGTCTAAAATTTTTAAGTACAGCTCATTCAACTTGCATCATAGTACTAGTAACTTGGACATTGATTCTAGATGGTCTATTTACAAGTTTTAGGAGCTGAGATCCCACTTTCAAATCTCATCTACCATCTTATGTCTTGTTTGTTTACTTGAGGGCAAGCAAAGACTAAGTTTGGGGGTGTTGATGTTCATATATTTTACCTTGTTTTCCCTTAGTTTATTCACATCTTTTGCATCTTTTGTTAGCCATTTTCATCATTATTGTGTAGTTTTAGGACTAATCATGCATTAGAGTTTAGTTGCATTGCATTTGCATCTTTTCATGCATAAACAGGTGATTTTGGAGCTTAAGGAGCATGGAAGCAATGCTGAGGAGAAGTGAAGCAATCATGAAGGGAAAGCAAGAGAGTTAAGGCTGAAGAACCAACCCCGGAGCCCAGCTCGACCAAGCACTCGACCGAGTGGGTAGATGGACTCGACCGAGTGGAGATTGCACGAGAGAAGCCAGCTCGACCCCTAGCTCGACCGAGCACAGGTCGAGTTGACCGAGCCGTTGACTACTTTGACTTTTTCTATTTTTAGGGCTTCCACTCCCCTTCCTATATAAAGGCTTGTACCTGCAGCCACCAAAAGAGTCCAGCTTTTTAGATATTCTCAAAACCTAGTTTTTACCTTTTTTAGATTTATTCCTTTTGCATTTTTATTTTTAGATCTTGTACTTTCTTAAGAAAGAAGACTAGATTCTCATACTTTGTTGGTTCCATAACTTTCAAGATATTGAGAATTTGAGTTTGATCCTTTGATCAATATTGAAGATCTCTGTTTTATCTTTCTAATAATGCAAGTTTCAATAATTTCTGGCTTTTTGATTTGTTTCATCATGTCTTGTTGTGAGTAGTCTTCCTAGGATCTTGAGGATGGTTAGGATGGACTGATCTTGTGGTTTGTGTGATTTGGTCAAGCTTGATTGTTGTAGATCTCTTCTAGGGTAGATGATCTTAATGCTGATTCTATATCTGAGAGGGTAGAGTCTGATTTCAAGCTTCTTAGCATCACACCAATGTTTAGGAAGCATAGATAAGGCTAGATCTAGAGCTTACCATTAGGCTTGCTAAGAGATTAGAGGTCTTGTTTGGTTTGAGATGTATTGCTTAATGCCTGCTTGTGTAGATTCTTTACTGTGTGAGAACAAGTCTAGAAGATGCATAGGTTTGATTGTTTCTTGACCATGAGAGTGGGAGAAACTTGTCTTAGATTTATATTTCTAGAGGTTAGCTCAAAGTTTGCTTGAGATTTGTTGACCAAGTTAGACAACCACAATGATTAGTTCCTCCCATGAATCCATCCTCAAGACCCTCTTTTTTTATTGAATTTACAGTCTTAATCATGTTGCTTGCTTGTTGTTTGATTTGGTTTAGCATTACTCTGTTTTTATTGCATTGCTCTGTTTTTCCGAATCTGCCTAGCTCGACCACCCACTCGACCTACACTCGGTCGAGTGCTGCTCGAGTTCGTCTCCAGAACTTTGTGTTTCATGATTTGAGATTGTCTTGTTTCATTCCTGTTTCATTCCTATTGCACACATTTAGTTTTCAGTTCATTAATTGTCTTGCATTAGTTCATTAGTAGTAATCTCTGTTTCTGTTCTTGCATCATTACTGTTATAATCATCTTGTCTCATTTGCATTTAGTTCTTAGTTCTTGTAGTTTACTTTCTGTACTTTACATTTTCATCTTAGGATTGTTAGTGACAAACAATCTTTACACTTGGCTTGACTTAGATTCATATGCATATCTTGATTGCTCACAAACACTCATTTAGGATTGACACCTCTTATACTACAGCTGCATAAGGGGAATTGAAACACCCATCCATCATTCCATTCATATCATCATTGCTTACACATCATCATTCCACCCACATAAAAAGCTTGTTTCATGTTGTTATCGCCGTGTTCGCATAACCGTATTCTCGTCGCCGATTTGTTCTCGCCTCGCTTGAGAATCTGATAAGAGATAGGTTGAGAGAGAAAGCTGAGAAGTAAGAGACAAGAATTTCTTCATGGATCTCTAATGGAGAATTTGAAGTCAAATCTAAGGTTTCAGAAGAAGAAAAGGAAGAAAATGTATATTAGGGAGAAGAAGAAGATGACTCCAGTGGTGGTCATATTGGAAAGAGCTGAACAAAAATTAATTGTGATTAAACCTGATTGTTTTGGGTATAAAAACAGTCATATTTGATTGAGTAACAGAGACAACAACATACGTATCTGATAAAAAGGAGAAGGAAAGCTGTTAGATTTGGATTGGAGCATTCGTTTCTTATTGCAAAATTTATCTTTTTGATACCTAATGAGATTTTTGCTGGTGAAATTAGAGACTACAGTATGTGTACAAAGCTATTTCGGGTCAATTGAGTGATTTGGAAGAAGGAGAACAAAGAACATGATGTGAACCTTCTTGAATCTATTTTCTGGTAAGTTGATTTCACTTGTCTTTGTGCAGATGCAACTCGAGTATTGAGAAAGATTGTATGGGCTATGAAAAGGGACCATTATGAAAACTTAGGAAGGATTCTGCGAAATTCAAAAAGGATTCCATGAAATCCAGGAAGGATTCCGCGAGATTCACGAACGTTTCCTTAAACTTCAAGATGAATATCATAAAACATTTGGATTTCACAATGAACAAGGATGGATAATCATAAAACACTAAAGATTTGTATGGCTTCATGGTTTTTCTTCTTTTGTTGTATTTCTACTATATATTTCAATACAAACTTTTGTTGATAGCTGGTAGAATCCTTTTATTGATCTTGTAACTTGAAAAGCGAGCACCCAGCAATCCTTGAAAATTTAGGAAGAAATACACAAAATTCATGAAATATTTCTTGAAATTCAGGATGACCTTCATAAAAAGTTTGGATTTCAGGATGGTTTTAAAAAAAGGGTGAATTACTCAAATGATACTCATTTTAGGTAATATTACCAGAATCTACAAAAAACTTTTTTATTACTAGAATGTTTCGGGTATTTTCAAAATACCCAGCGTGCCCCTGTTTTATGTTACCAGAAAAAACGTTATTACAAAAATGCCATTGCCACGTCAGACGCCACGTCAGAAATCACTGATGTGTAACCATAACTCAGCCGTAACGCGTTACAGAGTATGTTGCGGCTGAGTTATAGGTATGTTGTGGCTGAGTTATCGGAAAAACATTTGAGTAAGAGCGGACGGCTGACTTATGAACATCTGGCTGTGTTATGCTCATAAGTCAGCCAAGGGTTACGGCTGACTTATTAATTCTGGCTGAGTTATGCGTATAACTCAGCTGTAGTTACGGTTGAGTTTTCATCCGATGGTTGAGTTGTCAAATTTTTGGCTGAGTTATCACAACGAAACGGCTGAGTTGTCAAAATATTGGCTGAGTTATCACTACGACACGGTTGAGTTACCATTTTCCGCCTGGCTGAGTTATGAAAAACGGCTGACTTATGAGATGTTGTTACGGCTGAGTTATGGTAAAAAAACTATAACTCAGCCGTCACAGGCTGACTTATTGACAACTCAGCCATTTGACGGCTGACTTATTAGCAAAAGATTAATTACTAGAATGTTATTCAGTTACGGTTGACTTATCAAACGATACGGCTGAGTTACATATTTTCAGTTAATGAAGCGGCTGAGTTTGGCAGCAATTTTTTTTGCTTTTTAATTACTGTAATGTTTTTCATGTTGTGGCTGAGTTTTCATTAGGCCGAGTTATGGTATTGTTTGATGGCTGACTTACCACGCCGGACGTAGCATCCATGTCAGCATTCCATGTCATCATCTTTTTTCTCCGGAAATACGAAACGTCGTTCGACTCTTGTTCTTCAACTGGTTAATAAGTGAACTATTTACCTTCTTATTCACCTTGTTCTTCTTCACTTTCTTCTTCACCTTGTTCTTCTACTTCTTCTCCACCTTGTTCTTCATTATCTTCCATGGATCCTGATATATCATGGTTTTTAGGTGTTTTTAGCCATGATATAAGTTTTATATATAGAATCTTTTGGTGTTTTTAGAGTCTTTTTGAGTCTTAATAGGATTTAACATGGATGGGAGCATAATGGAGCTAAATAGGAGGATTTGGAGCAGAATCAAGCATTGAGGCTGAAGTTGCAAAGTTGGGAGACAAATTTAGAGAGTGCATCGATCGACACAGTATGTGCATCGATCGATGCTAGGCCAAAGTCAAAATCGGAAGTTTTCTCACAAGTTTTGAAGATTTACAAATCGGCCCCAAAGTCTTCCATATTTGCATCATTAGTCCCTGGCCGTGTTTAGGAATATAAATAGGATTTTTATGGTCATTGTTTAGACCTAACCTTTATTTTTCCCTGCAACTTTTGAGAGCAAAACCCTGAGAGATTTTTAGAGAATTTTTGGAGAAAAGAATCAAGACTCCTTCAGAGAAGATTCAGAACTCCTTTATTTCTTCCTTTAATCTCTTAATGCAATTTATTCAGAAGATGTTTTATGTTTCATTGATTATGTCTGAGTAGATCTGCTTGTTAGGTTTAGGGTTTCTCATTAGGGATTTCATGGATTGTTAGATCTGTTAAATTAGGATTCATTATCTTTCTTGTTCTTCACCATAGGTTGTTCTTAATGCTAGATCTTTGATTAGTCATCTGGATTTAGATCTTAGGATTATTAATTGATATGAGAATATAATTGATTTTCCTGATAAAAACCTTTGGTGAGCCAAATTACTTTTTGCAAAAAGATTTGAATTAGTGATTTTGTGAACTTAGCTAACATGATTTTAAAGCTGATTTATTACCTAGAATTTTGCAAAGAGATTTGGATTTTCTGGTTTTAAATTTAGATAATATTTGCAGTGAGAACTGATTTATTTTATAATTGTGTTTAGAGTTCAAGAACGGTGCTTAATTGTTGAATCCTGCTTGTTTAATTAATTGATCTGATTTTCCATGATTTCCTAAGAATTTCCCTAAGCCTAGCGTTTATTCCTATTAATTTTACAACTCTTTATTTCTGTTTCATCTTGCAATTTAATTTAAATATTTTAGGTTTAGCATAATTAAAAGATTATTAAATCTATTGTGTGAACTAGAGTCTCTGTGGATTTGATCCCTAAGTACTACAATTGACCTCTTAATTTGAGAGAGTAGCTCTAGGGTAAATTTGAGCATATAAAATTTTGGCGCCGTTGCCGGGGACTCTTTTGATTCACCATTAGATTAAAGTCTTTGATTTTGTCTAGATTTTTATTTTTCTGTTTTACTCACACGCTTTGGTTTCTTTTCTCTTGTGTGTTTCAGGTACATGACTAAGCCTAGCACCAGGAAAAATCCTACTGGTCCAGTTGTTAAGCTTACCAACCAAGAGTTAGGACAACTAGAGCGTGCAAACACAAAAGCAGCCAAGTCAGTGAAGATGGTCAAAACACTCATATTGAGACCTGATGAGGCTGGAGTTTTGAGGGATCAAGAGGGTCATGCGTACAACGAGCAAGGCCAGAAACTTGATGCTGAAGGACGAGTTATTCAGGAAGAACTCGTCGTGGTTGAGGATGATGCACGTGGCGTCGAGCGACGCAACGACGGCGTCGATCGACACAACCAAGAAGGCGTCGACCGACGCAACATTGGTGTCGATCGATGCAATGCCAGAGCCGATGCGGAGAATGTTCAGAGGCGACGAGACAACAATGGAGAACTTGTCAAGACTCTTGCGGACTTCAACAGGCCAGACTTGTTCTATGAGAACCGCTCCGCAATTGTCCCTCCTCCATTCCCAAGGAATGACTTTGAGCTGAAGCCTGCCTACTTCACTCTTGTTGGACAAAGGCCATTCCAGAACTTGCCAAATAAGAAGCCTCTAGACCACATTGAACACTTTGAGGACATAGTCACAAGCATCAAAGCTAATGGAGTCACAGAGGACTACCTCTACTGCAAGCTTTTCCGTTACTCTCTTGCTGGGGAAGCTTCTCATTGGCTAAGGCAGCTGAAACCAGGATCTCTGACAACCTGGCATGACATCAAGGTGGCCTTCTTGAACTACTTCTATGATGATGCCATGTCTGATGAGCTGAGGATCAAGCTCTCCACCTTTAGACAAGGGCCAACTGAATCTTACAAAGCTGCTTGGGTAAGATTCAAAGCATACCAGAGAGAATGTCCGCATCATGGGTTTTCAGAGGTACAGCTGATTAGTATCTTCTTTAGCGGGATTGACTGGAGATATCAGATGGCTTTGGATGCTGCTAGTGAAGGGAACTTCAAGACAAGGTACCCAGATGATGCTGAGAAGTTGATAGAAAGGCTAGCATCAAGCAACAGTACCAAGAATGCAGACCTAGAGCGGAAAAGAGCACATGAAGGCCATGGTTCAAATCAGTTTGCTGCAGTGAATGCTAAGTTAGACACAGTGCATAATCTTCTAGTGGGAAAGAAGTCTGTCCATTTTGCTGAAGATGTTGAGATTTTTGAGCCAAAGCCAGAGACTACCGAAGCAGATGTCAACTATGTGTATGGAGCTGGGTATCAAAATCAGAGATTTGGTCAGAAGAATTCCTTCACAGGAAATCCAAGCAACAACTTCACTAGGAACTATGGTTCTTCTTCTTACCAATCCCTCCCTCCACCCAATTCAAAGAGCAAGATGGAATCAATGATTGAACAGATTCTTCAAGGACAAGAGCAGTTGACAGTGACATTGAATGGGAAGATTGATAATGTCTACAATGAACTGACTGGGAAGTTTGATGCATTAAATACTCATGTCAAGAAGCTAGAGAATCAAGTGATTCAGACTGCTGGGTCTGTCAAAAGACAAGAGGAACTTGTGTCTCGAAGAACAGAGATGGATCCAAGGCATGCTTGCAATGCAATTCTGGAGAATGAAGGAGAAAACCATCATACGACGAAGGTAGAACCAGCATCGATCGACGCCATCACAATGCATCGATCGATGCAGTCACCATCTATCGAGCCGAACTCAGTCCAGAATGAGAGCATCGATCGATGCTACATCAGCATCGATCGACACCCCCCACAGACAGCTACAGTTTCTGTTCCAGTTCCACAAATCGATTCACAACAAGCTTACAAGCCTAAGGTTCCTTTTCCTAAGCCTAGGAGGTCTAAGCAGGAGCTTGAGGAAGCTAGATGCAAAGCTATGATGGACAAGGTAATGATTGAGATGCCTTTGATTGATGCAGTCAAGTTTTCTCCTAGTATTAAGAGGTATGTCAAGAAGATGGTCACTAATGGTTTGAGTCCTGAGGAAGGAACTTTGCTTACCAAGGATGTCAGCTCAATCTTGTTGAACCAGCCTCCACAGAGGAAGAAGGATAAGAAGCAGGAGGTGGTTGTCTCTAAGGAAGTAAGTGCATTGATTCAGAGTAGGATTGCAGAGAAGTTACCAGATCCTGGAAGTTTTGTGTTGGATTGTTCTATCTCCACAAGAAGGTTTCCTCATTCACTCTGTGATCTTGGTTCTAGTATTAACCTGATGCCACATTCTGTTGCTGTGAGACTTGGGATGACAGATTTCAAGCCAACTAAGATAACTCTTATCTTAGCTGATCGATCTAGGAGGATTCCTGAGGGTGTCTTAGAGGATATTCTAATCAGGATTGGAGATTGCATGATTCCCACTGACTTTGTGGTGCTGAAATATGACCAAGAGCCTAATGATCCTCTCATCTTAGGACGCTCTTTCTTGGCTACAGCCGGTGCTATCATAGATGTGAAGAAGGGACACATATCTCTGAATGTGGATGATTTGGTTATGAACTTTGAGATGGACAAGCTGAGAAGAGCTCCCACTATTGATGGTCAGACATTTTCTGTGGAGATAGCTTCTGATGATGATCTGCTAATCGAGCTTCATGAAGACATTACTGCTGGGTATGTCAAAGAGTTGGAGACTGTTGAGAAAGTGAGTAAGCAAGCTGCTAAGCTTGAAGATTGGAGTGGAAATCATATAATCAGTACTAGAGACCATGATGAGCTTCTGATGCATGACAAGTCGCTGGTAGATGACGTTTTTGTGCTGGAAACACGGATTGCTGAGAAAGCTACAGAAACATTGAGGAAACACGAGTTGCAGACCAAGCATCGATCGATGCAGCTGTTGCATCGATCGACACTCCTTCCACAGACGGCTCGGACTTGTCCAAAATCAAAGATTCTCGCACTAGATCATTAGCTGCAAGTCCTAAACCAGTTGTAAAGCTGAAATCTCACCATTCTACAGTCCAGACCCCACAGGTAAGGCCAAGGTATGCATCTCCTTCTTCCAAACCTTCTCCATTCATCAATAAGAATTTGAAAGGTACAAAAACTGTTTTCCAGTTAACCAAGCCACGAGATTATCATAGTGCGCTTGTTTCTTCTGTTGATGATTTTGCAAGACTTAAAGCCACCCATACCTCAGTCCCGCCCTGGTCCTGTTCCTTATGTCCCTTGTAGACCTCATTCATCTGCTGCATACACACCACCTTGGAGGAAGAGGACATCCTCTCAGAAGCATTCATTGCCATGTTCCGATCCACCGGATGCCTGAGATCCGACATAGTCAAGCTAATGACTGAAAACAAGCGCTTAGTGGGAGACAACCCACTGGTAGGTTTTTCTTTTTCATTTTTCTTTTGATTTTCATTTTATTTTTATTTTATTTGCCAATCTCTTACTTGATAGCACTGGGGACAGTGTTGTTTAAGTCTGGGGGAGGCAGTTACTAACTATGTTTTTGTTTTTGAGAAAAAAAAAGAAAAAAAAATGGTTTTATTGAGTCAAAAAAGAAAACAAAGCAAAGCTCTAAGGAAGATTAAAAAGAATAAGTCTGGGGGAGAGAAAGAGTACCACATGTGTTTAAAAGATATGTCTTGCTTGTTATGGTATTGTACGGGATTGAGTCTAGAAGGTTCTTGATATTGATCAAATTGATGAGACTCACCGATGAAAGCTTAATGGAGGAAGTAGTGGAATTTGGCTTGAATTTGGCATGCTATGAAAGTCAACGGAGAAGTACATGGTGGTTCGATTTGGATTTATCTGCTAAGCATGTGGATTAAGGTTTGGATATCATAGCATTACTTTGAAAAGAAAATGAGTTCCTGCGTTTTCAAACCTCTTTCACAGATGAAGTTTATGTTTTGCTTGAGGGCAAGAAAAGGCTAAGTCTGGGGGAGTTGATATATCATGGTTTTTAGGTGTTTTTAGCCATGATATAAGTCTTATATATAGAATCTTTTGGTGTTTTTAGAGTCTTTTTGAGTCTTTATATGATTTAACATGGATGGGAGCACAATGGAGCTAAATAGGAGGATTTGGAGCAGAATCAAGCATTGAGGCTGAAGTTGCAAAGTTGGGAGACAAATTTAGAGAGTGCATCGATCGACACAGTATGTGCATCGATCGATGCTAGGCCAAAGTCAAAATCAGAAGTTTTCTCACAAGTTTTGAAGATTTACAAATCGGCCCCAAAGTCTTCTATATTTGCATCATTAGTCCCTGGCCGTCTTTAGGAATATAAATAGGATTTTTATGGTCATTGTTTAGACCTAAGCTTTATTTTTCCCTGCAACTTTTGAGAGCAAAACCCTGAGAGATTTTTAGAGAATTTTTGGAGAGAAGAATCAAGACTCCTTCAGAGAAGATTCAGAACTCCTTTATTTCTTCCTTTAGTCTCTTAATGCAATTTATTCAGAAGATGTTTTGTGTTTCATTGATTATGTCTGAGTAGATCTGCTTGTTAGGTTTAGGGTTTCTCATTAGGGATTTCATGGATTGTTAGATTTGTTAAATTAGGATTCATTATCTTTCTTGTTCTTCACCATAGGTTGTTCTTAATGCTAGATCTTTGATTAGTCATCTGGATTTAGATCTTAGGATTATTAATTGATATGAGAATATAATTGATTTTCCTGATAAAAACCTTTGGTGAGCAAAATTACTTTTTGCAAAGAGATTTGAATTAGTGATTTTGTGAACTTATCTAACCTGATTTTAAAGCTGATTTATTACCTAGAATTTTGCAAAGAGATTTGGATTTTCTGGTTTTAAATTTAGATAATATTTGCAGTGAGAACTGATTTATTTTAAATTGTGTTTAGAGTTCAAGAACGGTGCTTAATTGTTGAATCCTGCTTGTTTAATTAATTGATCTGATTTTCCATGATTTCCTGAGAATTTCCCTAAGCCTAGCGTTTATTCCTACTAATTTTACAACTCTTTATTTCTGTTTCATCTTGCAATTTAATTTAAATATTTTAGGTTTAGCATAATTAAAAGATTATTAAATCTATTGTGTGAACTAGAGTCTCTGTGGATTTGATCCCTAAGTACTACAATTGACCTCTTAATTTGAGAGAGTAGCTCTAGGGTAAATTTGAGCATATCAGATCCAGTTCCGGTAGTAGTTGTGTCCGGTAATTGGATAAAGACACAGAGATATGTATTTAAATCCGACGATAGAGGGTGTATAGTTGTGCAGATAGATGGAGGCACAACACACGACAAGCTTGTGGAGCTTGTTCTTGAAGATTACGGATTGGACTCGTTTAGCCATGAGCTAAAGCTAAGCTACATGTTCTCGAACAGGGCAATGAAACATATGGCGCATGATACTCCACCAGTTTTTGTCTCCAATGATCGACAGTTGCAATGTTTTTTGGGGCTATGGAAAACCGATCAGCTACGTCTCTGTGTAGAGTTTTCGGCGAAAGAGTCTACAGAAACTAGTGGAGCTAGAGAAAGTATGATTCTGCGAAGCAGAGACTCGAAAGCAGAATCTACATACGAAGTGGGCGGTGGGGAATTTAAAGGCACTTGTTTTGATTATGGTAAGATCGTTGACAAAGAAAACGAAGAAGAAGCTGTCGAAGTAGCATCTGACGAAGAAGAAGACGATGAATTTTCAACCCGATTTGATGTTTTCGACGACTCCGATGGTGAGTCATCTGATGACGAGAAGTTTTCTGTATTGGGCGAGCCTCAAAGTAAAGTGGAAGACCCACCTACTCCACCTCCTCAGAAGAAAGCTCATAAAGATGATAACTTTGCCGGATCGAAGATGAATCCGAAGGCTATTAGGTTGGAGGTGTCAACGCTAAAAATTGCTGTAGGACAACGATACAGTAGCAAAAAGCAGTTCAGGAATCACGTGAAACTTATTTCGGTTAGGGATGGATTTGATTTTAATGTACCAACCTCAAATCCGAGACAAGTGGTTTTTAGGTGTTGGGTTAAAGGATGTCTTTGGAGAGTTCGTGCATCTGTACAAGGGGATGAACCGGATTTTCATGTTCGTGTATACGATTCGGAACACACATGTTCTGTGACGGAACGTTCTACTAGATGCCGCCAATCAACAGCTGATGTATTGGCATGTCTTTACAGGGACTATCTTGGTGATCTTGGTCCGTATGTTAAACCTAAAAGTGTCGGAGTCATTTTCAGTAAGCAATTTAGTCTAAAGGTAATTACTATGTTTCGACTGACTTATTGATAATAATGGCTGAGTTATAGTTATGTATAGGCTGAGTTATTTACATTTTACGGCTCATTTATTGATTATTTACGGCTGACTTATTCGAATGTATCGGCTGAGTTATATATATATATATATATATATATATATATATATATATATATATTATGGCTGATTTATTAAGTTGTTGGTGTCAACAGATGGGTTATTGGAAGACATATCGAACGCTGCTGAATGAAAGGCAGATCGACCAAGGAACTCCTGAGGAAAGTTTTAGCAAGTTGCCTTCTTACATATACAAGTTAAGAAGGGAAAATCCGGGTACAGTCACGCGTCTTCAAATAGGTGATGAAGATAGATTCAAATATGTTTTTATTGCTTTTGGGGCGAGTATTGCTGGGTTTGCTTTCATGCGCAAAGTTTTTGTTGTCGACGGAACATTTCTCCATGGTAGTTACAAAGGGACGCTTCTAACAGCCCTAGCTCAGGATGGTAACTTTCAAAATTTCCCATTAGCTTTCGCTGTTGTTGACACTGAAAATGATGAGTCTTGGTGTTGGTTCTTTACACAACTCAAAGTTGCCATTCCAGACGAAAAGGATCTTGCGATAATCTCCAACAGACATAAGTCAATAGGGAAAGCGATTGGTCAAGTGTATCCGTTGGCTTCGCGTGGAATTTGCACTTACCATTTGTATAAGAACATCTTGGTGAAGTTCAAAGGAAAACATTTGTTCCCTCTAGTGAAAAAAGTGGCAAAGTGTTTTAGGCTAACTGATTTGAATGAGGCTTTCAATGAGATTGAAGCACGTCATCCCAAACTACATGGATACCTCCAACGAGCTGGTGTCCGAATGTGGGTGCGTGTTCATTTCCCGGGTGAAAGGTAAAATTTAATGACAACGAATATTGTAGAATCAATGAACAATGCACTGTCAAATGCTAGAAGTCTTCCCATAGTTCGACTTCTAGAATCGATACGGGATATGATGACCAGATGGTTTTCTGAACGGATAGAGGATGCAAAATCGCAGCTAACAACGCTCACTCGAGGTGTTGAGAAACTTTTACAGGTAAGTTTACATAAGTCAGTCGTCAATGTTGATAACTCAGTCATAACAGTTACAATATCTCAGCCGTTATTGTTTCCTTATCTCAGTCATTACCATTATAGTTTTCATAACTCAGCCATTGTAGTTTCAATAACTCAACCGTAATTGTTTTCATAACTCTCAGCCTAAACCGTTTTTTCTTAATAGGTCCGTGTCTAAAACGTAATTGTTTTCATAATTGGACCGTGTCACTGCAGCAAGACTTATGGAGGTACAAACGATTGATGCTGTACGTGTGCAAGTGAAATATGGATCATCTTTGCATGTTGTAAATTTAGAAATAAGAAGTTGCACATGCCGTCGTTTTGACCACGAGAAAATACCATGCATCCATGCAATCGCAGCTGCAGAGCATATGCATGTGTCTCGTATCTCCATGTGCGATCCGAAATTTAGGAGTGTTGATTTGGTTAACGGATGGGCTGGTTCAATCATGCCTCCAGATGAATCATTCCCTGCTCATGAAGTTGTAGATAAACAAAAGTGCTTGCCTCCGATTGTTGTGAACCAGCCAGGAAGGCCAAAGAAGCGTAGGATTAAATCATCTTTGGAAGTTGCCACTGAAAATAAACGCCCTAGGAAGCAACACGCATGTTCGCGATGTAAGCAAGTTGGGCACAATGCGAAAACTTGTGCTCTATAGTTAGAGATTTATTTTATTTTGGGTTATTATTCATCTGTCAAGTTCTATAACTCAACCATCACATGAATTAATAACTCAGCTATAACTCACTATAACTCAGCCATCACATGAATCGACGAGACATTTCGTCCCGTATCACGATAACTCAGCCGTCACATGACCTATAACTCAACCATAGAGATCAGTCGTATAAATCAGTCGTTTGTTTTCATATTGTTTCTTTCGATAACTCAGTCATAACTCACTATAACTCAGCCATGACATGAATCGACTATAACTCAGCCGTCATATAACCTATAACTCAGCCATATAGATCAGTCGTATAAATCAGTCATTTGTTTTCATATTGTTTCTTTCGATAACTCAGTCATGACATGAATCGACTATATCTTGTTGGACAAACTTCAAACATAAAAATTCGCTAAAATCGTTTTGATTAGTTTCCATTACACTTCATCCAAACAACAAAAATATATATATATATATATAATAATAACGCCTAAACGTCAGATCTCTAGTCGAGGAGCCCGATCCAAAATTTTTGCCACTAACCCTCTAGCGTTCTGGACGGTCCTGCAATCGCAGGACGGGAGCTGGGCCAGATAAGTCTGTCTCCAATGTTTCTACCACTGCGAGTTCGTTCACCGCAGTTCGCCAGAACTCTCGTTCCCGTTGTAAGGCCTCTAGCCTTTCGATTCGCAATCCAGAGCCTCTGGACATCATGTCCTCTATAAAGGCACATGGGCATTCAAGAAGATGGCGCTCGCGGAAGGCTTGACCCGACGACTCCAGGAAATTGACGTATCGGATTAACCTAGTCAAGCAAGCTCGATAGGCCCAGACATCCGTCACGAACGGGAAGGCGGTTTCCCCCAGGGGTTCGCGATCGCCTGCCGGAAGATCGGGTACATCCATCTGATCGACCAGTTCTTTGCACGCCTTGTGCTCATCAAGTAGACGGACCATTCGCCAGTGTGCCAAAAAGTAACCTTCAACGATAAGGTCTTCCAGGACTAGAATGGTTCCCTCTAAACGGTAAAAACGATGGAGCTGGTCAAGTTTCAGCCGAAGCCCCCGAATATACGCGCCCATCTTTTTTTGCCGAGCTCGGTACTCTCGGAGTTCGAGCTGAAGGGGAGACACCCCGGGGTCGACAGTATTTGAGTTCGGAGTGACCTCACGAGATCGGGATGTCTCTCCTACATCCTGTGGGATGGGATTTTCCGGCTCCCGATTGCCGGATGCGGCGGTATTTGCTGGCATCCTTCTACTTCTTAAATTTGTGGAAGTTAGAATGTTTTATTCCCCCAACCTTCAACCCTATTTATATAAAGTCATGGGATATAACCGCCGCTGTGTCCACCAATTAGACTGCAGCGAAATTTCCGCTGTGTCTCGAGAATAACTATAAAAGAGCGTGCAACACATTTAATGAAACGCCATATCACGATAACTCATCCATATAATCATTCGTATAAATCAGTCATACCTCACTATAACTCAGCCATGACATGAATCGACTATATCTTTCGTTTTCCCGTAAAGCTATAACTCAGCCTAATAATAGACGCGACCTTTCTTTTGATAACTCAGCCATATAGATTGTTCATTTTGATAACTCATCCGTTATTCACTATAACTCAGCCGTCACATGAATCGACGTGATCTTTCGTGTTCCCGTAAAACTATAACTCAGTCTCAAAGTGAGAGTGGATACTAAAATGTGGAAGCATGAAAGGTGGATACATAGAATTTTCATATTGTTTGTTTTCATATCGTATAAATCAGTCGTTTGTTTTCATATTGTTTCTTTCGATAACTCAGTCGTAACTCATTATAACTCAACCATTACATGAATCGACTATAACTCAGTCGTTAAGCAATATTTTGGCAAGTTAACCTAATAATAGACGCGACCTTTCTTTTGATAACTCAGCCATATAGATCAGTCGTATAAATCAGTCGTTTGATTTCATATTGTTTCTTTCGATAACTCAGTCATAACTCACTATAATTCAACTTGTTAACATGAATCGACTATATCTTTCGTTTTCCCGTAAAGCTATAACTCAGCCGTTAAGCAATATTTTGGCAAGTTAACCTAATAATAGACGCGACCTTTCTTTTGATAACTCAGCCATATAGATTGTTCATTTTGATAACTCATCCGTTGTTCACTCTAACTCAGCCGTCACATGAATCGACGTGATCTTTCGTGTTCCCGTAAAACTATAACTCAGTCTCAAAGTGAGAGTAGATACTAAAATGTGGAAGCATGAAAAGTGGATACATAGAATTAGGCAAAGAAAAAAGGGACGTTTCATACATGAAAAAGATGGGAAACTAGACGAAGAAATGGAAAATAATTATTTTAAAATAAACAGAAATTAGAGTCACGAATTGATAAGGTAAAACTGGAAATCACTGCTAGAAACCCTAAAGGATCTCAGAGACTTTGAGAGACAACCACATAAGGTAACACTTGTTGCACATGATTTCATAGTCTCTGTAGCGGAGATAATGGAAACCATAATTCAAACAACACATCACAGCACAAGCGGGTGAAGGGAGTGGCGGGATGTCAGGATAGCAATGGGTGGCTGAGTATGAGTTTTTGCGGGCCGTATTATAACGAGATAAATCATCCAGAAAATAATTACCGGTTATCATGGTATCCGAAGACATCAGAGGATAATGATTTGCATCAAACAGCTGGAGGTAATGGACGGCTATAGCCTCATTCCCTTGACAAATACTTAGTACCCCACATGCTAAGGTGGCATAAGGATTGGCCGGTACAATACGACTGAGAATATCAATCCCACGCTGGATATCTCTATCCTCAGCCACAACCCTTAGCCCTTCGAAGTAAATGGCAATGGGGTTGCCGGCGTCAAAGCATTTGACAAAGAAAGGCCTGTGTCGCCCTTCATTTTGGAGGCCACCATCAGGGGCATTGGATGTGTTGATTTCTGATGGATCAGTACAAAGCCAATATATAGCAGCTGTCTTTAGAACTTCATCACTGTATACTGCATTTTTCCCCCTATGACCAGCCCTTAAAATAGAACCAAGTGAGGACCATCGACCATAATCTGCACCATATTCTGCAACAAGGGAAACGATTTTTATGAAAACGTCGTCGGGGAGATCCGACATCTTGGGTGGAGCGGACATAGTGTTGTAAAAAATATTTTTTTTTCTATTTTGTAGTTGAGAGGTAATATACTAAAAACTGGAATATTATAACTCAGTCACGAGGTTCTATTTGTAGTTGATAGGTAATAAATAGACTAATAATTTTAGAGTTAAGAAATATTTTGGCGGGAAACCATAAGTTATTCCTATAATAGACGCATCGACGAGACCTTTCCAGATTATTCCTACTGATAAAATTACATGAATCGACGTGATCTTTCGTTTCCCGTAAAACTATAACTCAGCCATAACATGAATCGACGTGACCTTTCGCTTTCCCATAAAACTATAACTCAGCCGTAAAGCAATATTTTGGCAGGAAACTAAACAATAAAATTAAGTTAAGTTAACCTAATTTTATTGGTAAGCAATATTTTGGCGGGAAACCATATGTTATTCCTGTAATAGATGCATCGACGAGACCTTTTCAGATTATTCCTACTGATAACTCAGCCATTACTTACATGAATCGATGAGAATTATGGCTGAGTTATCATTAGAAACGAAGGTCATTTCTTCAAATTGTTTATAATGATAACTCAGTCATAATTCTCTATAACTCAGCCGTCACATGACCTGTAACTCAGCCATATAGATCAGTCGTACAAATCAGACGTTTGTTTTCATATTGTTTCTTTCGATAACTCAGTCATAACTCACTATAACTCAGCCGTTAAGCAAAAATTGGCAAGTTAACCTAATAATAGACGCGACCTTTCTTTTGATAACTCAGCCATATAGATTGTTCATTTTGATAACTCATCCGTTATTCACTATAACTCAGCCGTCACATGAATCGACGTGACCTTTTGTGTTCCCGTAAAACTATATCTCAGCCTCAAAGTGAGAGTAGATACTAAAATGTGGAAGCATGAAAGATGGATACATAGAATTAGCCGAAGAAAAAAGGGACGTTTAGTACATAAAAAAGATGGGAAACTATACGAAGAAATGGAAAACAATTATTTTAAAATAAACAGAAATTAGAGTCACAAATTGATAAGGTAAAACTGGAAATCACTGCTAGAAACCCTAAAGGATCTTAGAGACTTTGAGGGACAACCACCAAAGGTAACAGTTTTTACACTTGATTTCAAAGTCTCCGTAGCGGAGAGAACGGGAACACTTCACAGCACAAGCGGGTGAAGGGAGTGGCGGGCTGTCAGGATAGCGATGGGAGGCTGAGTATGATTTTTTCCGGGCCGTATTAAAGCGAGATAAATCATACATAAAACGATTACCGGTTTCAACGGCATCTGAAGATATCAGAGGATAATGATTTGCATCAAACACCAGGAGGTAATGGACGACCGTTGAATTGGTTTCGTAGCAGCCGGAGACTTCTTAATGAAATTAAGAGGATGATCTTTATCAAACTCTTTATTCAGATTCCTACTGACCCCAGCCAAACCACTGCCAACTACCTGTATAACATAGCGAAGACAATTAAAGATAATAATGATAACTCAACCTAAACAATCTGGAAACTCAGCCATAACATTAACATAATTCAGACATTACCGGAGGACTGTTGACAGAGTAGTTTTGGTGCATTTTTCCTGGAACTACTGGTACTGGTGGACTTTTTGGTGGACTTTTTGTTGACAACAGTTCACCCCGAAGGTTCTTTATTTTGAAAGTGTTTTGTGACCACAGTTCATCCCGAAGGTCTTCAACATTATTTTGGCCAGTTTGCCCAACAACCAAGGAAAGCACATGCTCTTTCATCTGATTAAGATCCCTCTCAACAGATGCAAACCTGGTTTCAAACCTTTCATTCATCCTCTCTTTTATTCTATCTCCAATGTTTTTTTCCAAGGTGTCAAACCTTGAGGTTAAATTAGACACCAACTCATTGAGAGTTCCAACCGGTCCACCACCCTGACTGTTGGAAACTACCACCTTCTTGACTTTCTGCTTCTTTGCAGGAGGAGAGTTAGAATTAACTTTCTGCTTCTTTGCGGGAGGAGAGTCAGAATCAACAGCTGCTTTAACATCCCAAAACCCTTTAACAAACTTATCCTCATGTATGTCTTGGATAAGGCGATCAACTGCTGGGTCGTCTTTTTGATCTGGCCACGTATGAAGTAGCTTGCGTACATCATCCTTCATAACCATTTTAGTCACACGCAGCTGTAACATAAGAGAATATGAGACCCATCAGTGAAACATAACTCAGCCAACACTAAAGCATAAATCAGCCATTACTAAACCATAACTCAGCCGTTACTAAACAATAACTCAGCCATAACTAAATCATAACTCATCCATTACTAAACAATCACTCAACCAGATATAAACATTACCTCACCAAGCGCTTTGATCTCTTCAGCAATTACAGATACCATCGTAGAACGTGTACGGTTTCCACCCCATTGAAGCATCGGTATGCCACCATCATGAGCTGCTGCATTGCCAAACCGTTCTCCAAATTTTTTGATGGACTCATACGCCCAAGCCTGTAACACGGGTGTAAACCCACTTAGGGTGTACGACTTTCCCGTAGGGTTCAACATCTTTATGGAATCAACAAGAGCTTCAAATACTAACCAACCCCACGGATACGTCTTCATTGCTTCATCATCAAAAACTCTTTTGGCACTTTCATATGGAATTCTAGAGTTATGATGCAAACCATAAAGTCCAATGTGTTGAAGAAGCAACAGCCCCGACCATTTACGATGATCAAGGTTAACCCATCCTCGGCACACTTTTAATGCTTCCCTGAGTTCAAGTAGCGTCGGACCTGCCCCACGTGGCACTTTCAAAAGTCTGAAGAAATCTTTGTGTTCCTCTTCAAGTTCAAACCGTTCAGTAGGCATTGGGTCTATGTTTAACCCCGTCAGATAATGAAATTCATTCAACCCAAACCTGATAGGTTGACCGCCGACCACAAACCAAAGCTCCTTCTTATGTACCCTTAACTGGTTACATAGTAGGAAATGAACAACCTTACCAGACCAGACGAATTGGCTATCAACTAGCTTAGAGATTATTCCAATAGGTACATCCTTCGTTTATTCCCACGCATCCAGTCCTATTGATTCCCTAATCTGAGGTAATTCTAACATCGTGAAATTGTTGTTAATTTGTTTAGTATGTAGAATAGACTTCATTTATGGCCAAATTCTTGGTGGGTAATCCCTTGCTTGTTCTTCAGAAATATCCTTAGCCATCTGATAGTAAAGCATAAAATAAATCAGCCATAACATATTGCAAACGCAATGCATAAAATAACTCTGCCATAAATACATAACTCAGCCGTAAAGCATAAGATAACTCAGTCCAAACTCAGCCATCAAAGGCGACAATCACCCGTAACTCAAAAATAAATAGGAAGACACATACCGGAACTCGAAGACGAGACGGCTTAGACAGAAACGAACAAGACAGCGACGACGAAGAGAAGAAAGAGCGAATGAGGATATCGAGCGAGGACGGCGAGAGATGACGGCAAGAGAGTAGAAAAAGACAGGTTATCGCCGGCGGAATTAGGGTTAGATTTCGCCGACGATAGGGACAGAGAGTTTTTTTTTTGCGGTTTAAAAACTGTTCACTTTCTCTCTCATTGTAATTGTCGATTCTGGAAAGATAATTCAGCAGTCATAAACGGTATCTCAGCCAACCCTCAAATTAGAATGACTAAATAACTGACTAAACCGAACTGAACCGAAAAAATAATTTTTCCCAATTTGGTATTTTTGTATTGGTATGTTTGCCTAGCTTTCTTATATTCGGCTTGTTTCGGTTATATTATGCTAATCTACTTAATTACAATATATTTTGGGTTATTTATGTTTATATATTCATCTAACCGACCCATAACCGGAAATAACCAAAAATTAATTTCAAAATTTTTTAAAAATTAACTTCAAAATGGTACTCATATTAGTATATCCATATTACCACCTTAATCCAAACACATTATATCCAAAACCAAACTGTTATATTAAAAACAAATAATGTTACTTCATCTAAACCCTAAACCCTAAACCCTAACCCTAACCCCTAAACGACATGTTTTGGTATATTTGACACATTTTGATCAGAATGTGTAAAAATCACTCTTTTTGTCTATAATTATTATTTTTATTAATTATAATAATAGTAATATTCATTTTACAATTCTAAATTTTAATTTTGAGTTATAATAACCTTATTTTACAAATATCTCATAACTCAGCCGTTTAAGTCAATAACTCAGCCACTACTTAGTCAAATTACTGGCCCCTTTTTTAATAATAAATAAAAATACATGAAAATTTTGAATTCAAGAAACATATTTTTAATAATAAATCGTTTAAAATATTTTTATTAAGCGTATGGATGATAACAAGAAACATAATTATTGTTTGCGTCTCCCAAACAACCTTTTTTGCATTCCCGAGTGGGTATGTAATAATAGGGTGGCCCGTCGGATAACTCAGCCGTAACACCATTATTATGGCCTTTGCATAAGTCAGCCATAACATAGTTGTTAATTTAACTGACTATCCTAAGTCAGTCGTGTAAAGAACACAACTGAGCCTTCAAGTATATTACTGTCAAACAACGTCGTTCGATATATTGTTTTAGTATAAATTATGGGATTTGTTGTGATTTATTGCTTAAGTAATCGAGATCAAGTCAAAATGATGGCAAATAGAGATATCTACGGCGGCAACTCCAGGGCTGATGAGAAAACTGCTTCTGAAGCACTACCTGAGGTAGATCTCTGTACTATCTGAAATCTCAAAGCATTATCTTAATATTGTGTTTGTGGAACTGTAGGAGCTGAATCGTAATGAAATGAATATGAAAATGAGGTACGGCGAAATCCGGAGGCGAGACAAGGGCGTTCCAATCGGGTGTAATTGCGGTGCGGTGCTTCTCGTTGGCACTTCTAATGATCCTACCACGAGAGCAGAACATTATTTCAGTTGTCCGTATGACATCACAGATGTAAAGATTTTTGTACTCTTATTTTTGAGTTTTGTGTTCTGCTTCTGACTTTTTTTTTAGTCTAATATGAATTATGTACTAATTGTAAGGGTCCCGGTCAAGGCTGCGGTTTCAGGAAGTGGTGGACTGATGCAGTGTGCGAAGAGTTTAGGGTTATTCAGGAGGAGAAGAATGAGATGAAGCAGGACTTGGATGCATCCAAGAAGGACATCGAGATTCAAGAAGAAATGATCTTCTATTTGGAAAAGAAATATGACGCGTTGGAGAAGAAGTTTGAGAGCTTGAACAAGTATCTGTGAGATTAGTCAAGCTCCGTTGTTTTATTTATTTTTTTGGAATTGATATGAACTTTCTATGTTGTGGTGTTTTATCAATCTATTTTAATAACTCAGTCATGATTAATTATAACTCAGTCATAAACGATATCTCAGCCAGCCCTCAAATTAAAATGACTAAATAACCGACTAAACCGAACCGACCGATAAAATAAATTTTCCAATTTGATATTTTTGAATTGGTATGTTTGGTTAATTTCGGATATATTTGGCTTAATTTCGGTTATATTAGGCTAATCTACTTAATTACAATAAATTTTGGGTTATTTATTGTTAGATATTAATATAACCGACCCATAACCGGAAATAACCAAATTTTTTTTTATTTTTTGATTTTTTAAAAAAATATTCAAATAGTAATAATATTAGTATATCCATATTATTATCACCTTAAACCATACACATTAAAACACATTAGAACCAAATCCAAAAATCAAATAATGTTACTCATCTGAACCCTCTCAAACCCTAAACCCCAACCCTAACCCTAACCATAACCCCTAAACGTCATGTGTTGTATGTTTTACACATCCTTGGTGAGAATGTGTAAAAATCAATCTTTCTATATAATTATTACTTTTTATTGGTTATAATAACTGTAGTATTCATAAGTCAATTGTACATTTAAATGACTAAATAACCGACTAAACCGAACCGATCGATAAAATAAAGTTTCCAATTTGATATATTTGAATTGGTATGTTTGGTTAATTTCGGATATATTCGGCTTAATTTCGGTTATACTAGGCTAATCTACTTAATTACAATATATTTTTGATTATTTATTGTTAGATATTAATAGAACGGACCCATAACCGGAAATAACCAATTTTTTTTTTTTTGATTTTTTTTTAAAAATATTCAAATGGTAATAATATTAGTATATCCATATTATTATCACCTTAAACCATACACATTAAAACACATTAGAACAGAATCCAAAAATCAAATAAAGTTACTCATCTAAACCCTACATCTCAAACCCTAAACCCCAACTCTAACCCTAACCCTAAACCATAAACGTCATGTGTTGTATGTTTTACACATCTTTGGTGAGAATGTGTAAAAATCAATCTTTCTCTATAATTATTACTTTTTATTGGTTATAATAATTGTAATATTCATAATTCAATTGTACATTTAAATGTTGAGTTATAATAATGTAAATTTACGAATATTTCATAAGTCAGCCGTGTAAGTCAATAACTCAGCCATCACTTAGTTACTTTGTCGGAATTTTAAGATTTTTTCTTCGAATTTTGTGTTCAATTTTTTAATTATTTTGTATAATATATTGTGAAAAAGCTAACTTTATAAATTGATTACGCGTGTGGATCTGAGCAGGCACAGAATTATTGTTTGGGCTTCCCCAACAACACTTTTAGTAATATCGAGGTACGGCACGAAAGACTAAACGATGCCGTACCATGTACATAACTCAGCCATAACTCACTCATCCGTACGAAGTAGATAACTCAGCCGTGTGAAGTACATAACTCAGCCGTAACATTGAAAAGATATTAAACAAAGGACTTTCTTATCCAAGTACAATTCCTACCAAAAGAAATCCAAATGTTTTTTTACATATCCAAGTACAATTCCTACCAAAAGAAATCCAAATGTTTTTTTACATATCCAAGTACAATTCCTACCAAAAGAAATCCAAATGTTTTTTTACATATCCAAGTGCAAGTCCTACCTACCAAAAGAAATACAAATGTTTTTTACGTGAACTGATTCATAAAATCAGGTGACTCATCGTAGTTTTCTACTGCCATTTTAACACGTATACCCTGGATGTTTTGATCACAGATTCCATCGAAAGACACACCAAGCGCTAGACATTCTATAAACTTTAAAGCGTACACGCCACAGTCACCAATCTGTACGTTTTGCGGGACCTTGGAGACTGTCCTCCTCCTGAAGGTAAATTGTTTGAAAGTAGGTGTACGAAATTCGTGAGGAACGTTTGCATTTACCATTGCTGGAATCATCTGCGTAAACGGCCTGCAAGCATTCAGAATTCTAAGCTCACTGTCATTGGTTACTTGTCCCACGGTGCTATCATAGCAATCAATATGCCTTCTGTTGAGATCCACGTGCAGCGCCACCCAGTGATCGCCTCCAGTTTGTGGAGCAATATATAGGTGATCCACATCTTCTATCCACTTCAAATTAGTTTGTTCATCTGATGGAATCAAACCTTTAACTAATTCTTCATAACCATTGCCAGTCATTGTAAAAAACTTGGGACTCATCAAGAACATCGGATAATGACGGTGAACCATTTCACTGGTGAACCACGGGTCTATAAACGCAATGCGTTTGTTGTGGAATGGAAAGGGATCTCGTTTGTACCTACACCTAAGGACTCTCATAAACGCGCCCAAGTGCTGTACAACAGAAAACTGAGTAGTAAACAACAACGCAGCCATAATGTAACATAAGTCAGACAATGACAACAATAACTAAGACATTAAGATAAACTTACTTCATCAGTAAGCCACCCATATCTACCAGATTCTTCTGGCCTCATTGGCCAGTCCTTTTGTTCGGTGATTAGCACCCTATAGAATTCAATTTCGATTCCGCCTTTGCCTAACGGAATATTCCTAACTAACAAATAAACACAAGTTAATATAATGTTAACAAGCTGTTATTAACTTGTTAAGCAAAAGGGTTTAAAGGGTCATACTCGGCTTTCTTTAGGTACTCCAAATGTTTCTGCAACTTGACCGGATCAACAGGTGCCAGAGGATCATATATTCCAGGTCCAGGTGAACAGTTCTTCCTCATGCACGTCAGTCCGTTGTCTCCAATATTAGGGAAAATCCAGCTTAGATGATCTTGTTGTGTATTCAATGCACTCCCATCCGCTGACAGCTTAACACTCTCCAGCCTCAAAGCTTTAATTCTATCAAGCCTAATCTTTTCCTCTTCATCATCCTCAGATTCAGGTTCAAGTGAGTTGGCTTCAGCAATATACTCGTCTGTAATATCTTCTGCACCAGCTTCTGCACCAGCTTCTGAACCAGCTTCTCCAGGTAGTACAAATTTCAACGGCTTAACACCAGCAGCAACAACAACAGCAGTAGGATTTTTAGGTGCCCTACCTCTACCTCTACCTCTACCTCTACCTCTACCTCTACCTCTACCTCTACCTCTACCTCTACCTCCACCTCTACCTCCAGCCGCAGCTACTTCTTTGGCCTTCTCTGCCGCCTCTAACTCTTTGGCCTTCTCTGCCGCCTCTAACTCTTTGGCCTTCTCTGCCGCCTCTAACTCTTTAATATTTCTCCTCGTGGAAGGCCGTGTTTTCGAATCAGCTGGTCTCTTAGTAGCTGGAGACTTCTTAGTATCTGGAGAAGTCAAATAGTTATTTTCGTGTATATTAAAATTATAATAACTCAGCCTAAACATTCTGAAAAATCAGCCATAAAACAAAGATAAATCAGACATTATGATAACTCAGCCTAAACATTCTAAAAAATCAGCCATAAAACAGCCATAAAACAAAGCTAAATCAGACATTACCTTCTCTGCCGCCTCTAACTCTTTGGCCTTCTCTGACGCCTCTAACTCTTTGGCATTTCTCCTCGTGGAAGGCCCTGTTTCGTATCAGCTGGTTTCTTAGCAGCTGGAGACTTCTTAGCATGTGGAGAAGTCAAATAGTTTTTTGCCTGTATATCATAGCGAAGACAATTAAAATTATAATAACTCAGCCTAAACATTCTAAAAAATCAGCCATAAAACAAAGATAAATCAGACACTACCGGAACTTTTGGTGGACTTTTTGATGTCTGAAGTTCCTGTCCATGTCCCAGGTTATTTAGTTCCTGTCCCAAAATTAAAGTCTGGTCAGTCGTGCTCTTTGAAAGCACGAGCTCTTTCATCTGTTTGAGGTTCATCTCAAAAGATCCAAGTCTGGTTTCAATCCTTTCATCCATCTTCTTCTCCAGATTTGCCTATACATTTTCAATGTTCCTATCAACGGTGTCAAACCTTGTGTATAACTTAGAGATCAATTCGTAGATAGTACTAACCGACTCATCTTCGATAGTTCTAACCGACCCATCTTCCCCAACATCTTCCTCCTCACTTACCTTTTTTCCTTTCTTCTTCCTCTCTTGTGCAACTCCTTCACTAGTTTCCTGACTGTTGGAAACTTTCATCTTTTGGACTTTCCGCTTCTTTGCGGGAGGAGATTCAGACTCAACAACTGCTTCAGCTTTCTTTTTCTTTTTCTTCTTATCACTCCCTTTAACATCCCAAAAACCTTTAACAAACTTATTCATATGTATGTCTTCGATCAGGCGATCGATTGCTGGGTCGTCGTCTTCTTGTTCTGGCCACGAATGAAATAGCTCGCAGCCATTTTCCTTCATAACCATATTAATCACACGCAGCTGTAACATAAGAGATTATGAAACCCATCAGTAAGTTTTAACTCAGCCAACACTAAAGCATAAATCAGTCATTACTAAAACATAACTCAGCCAACACTAAAGCATAAATCAGCCATTACTAAAACATAACTCAGCCGTTACTAAACAATAACTCAGTCATAACTAAATCATAACTCATCCATTACTAAACAATCACTCAACCAGATATAAACCTTACCTCACCAAGCGCTTTGATCTCTTCAGCAATTGCGGTTTCCAGCGATGAACGTGTACGGTTTCCACCCCATTGAAGCATCAGTATGCCACCATCTCCAGCTGATGCATTCCCAAACCGTTCTCTAAAGCATTTGATAGACTCATACGCCCAAACCTGTAACACGGGTGTAAACCCACTAAGGGTGTACGACTTTCCCGTAGGGTTCAACATCTTTATGGAATCAACAAGAGCTTCAAATGCTGACCGACCCCACGGATACGTCTTCATTGCTTCATCATCAAAAATTCTTTTGGCACTTTCATATGGAATTCTAGAGTTATGATGCAAACCATAAAGTCCAATGTGTTGAAGAAGCAACAGCCCCAACCATTTACGATGATCAAGGTTAACCCATCCTCGGCACACTTTTAATGCTTCCCTGAGTTCAAGTAGCGTCGGACCTGCCCCACCAGGCACTTTCAAAAGTCTGAAGAAATCTTTGTGTTCCTCTTCAAGTTCAAACCGTTCAGTAGGCATTGGGTCTATGTTTAACCCCGTCAGATAATGAAATTCATTCAACCCAAACCTGATAGGTTGACCGCCGACCACAAACCAAAGCTCCTTCTTATGCACCCTTAACTGGTTACATAGTAGGAAATGAACAACCTTTCCAGACAAGACGAATTGGCTATCAACTAGCTTAGAGATTATTCCAATATGTACTTTCTTCGTTTCATCCCACGCATCCAGTCCTATTGATTCCCTAATTTGAGGGAATTCTTTCATCATGAAATTTGTGTTTATATCTCTAGACTCTATTTTAGCGTATAGTCTTTGGGGGTAATCCCTTGCTTGTTCTTTAGAAATAATCACCATCGACATCTGTTATAGTTCATAGTTCATAAGTAAATCATAACATAAAACAAACTCATACACAAAGCATAACATAACTCAGCCACAAACACATAACTCAGATCTAAAGCACAAAATATCTCAGTCACAACTCAGCCGCAAAATAAAACAAACAGTAAATCAGCCATCGAATCGAATAAATCTAACAAATCAGCCGTAAACCCTAAAATAACTGAGCCGCAACATAAAACAAAAAGTCAATCAGCCATCGAATCGAATAAATCTAACAAATCAGCCATCATTAACAACAGCGACAATCATCTGTAAATCATCGAAAAAACTCACATTCAGCCGGAAAACTCTAAATTAAACAGTCGACATATACCGGATAGACGAAGACAAAGAAGATGTAGAAGACGAAGAGAGAGAGAGCGAATTGAAGAAAGAGAGTGCGACGACGAAGAAAGACGGCGAGAGATGACGGCGGGAGATTGACGGCAAGAGAGTGGACAATGACAGTATCGCCGGCGACGAGAGACGAGAGTTTCGATATTTTTTTTTTTTCGCGGTCTGTGAATAGTTTTAACTATTCACTTTCCCTCTCTTTGATATAAACGAGAGAAAACAAAACTGTGGATCTAAAAAAAACTGCTAAATGACGTGTTAAATCATATCTGATGTGTATTTTAATTTGCTGATGTGTATTTTTAAAATATTTTATTACTCCAATTCGAAAAACTAAACCCAAGGGATAAATTGTAGTTACACCCAGGGCACTAAACATTCTAGTAATTTTCAAAAGATTTATAGATTTGAGTAATAAACCAACTTTTGGATAACATTTGAGTAATTCTCTTTTAAAAAAAAAGTCTAGATATTGGTATCATTTTCAGGATGGTTGCAGAAATTCCCTTATCAATGGAAGTAATCTTTGACATATTGAGGCAAAACACCAAAAAGAGAGTTAGAAACACATTTACTTTGTGTTATGGATTCAATGATATTTAGGAATGTCACTTTTAAATTTAGGATGTCTTTCATAAACAGTTCGAAATATACAAAATCAAACATTCATAAACATTACACAAAATAAAGTTTGTTCTCTTTGTGTTGAGCAAACCAATTCTTAACACAAAGTAAAGCTTTTTCTCATTGTCTTGAGCAAACCAATTCTCAAAAATGACCACATAACTAATCTGAGACACTCTTCTTTTGGTGTTACTATCACTACTAGGAGTTGAGATTTCACCAGGCAAATCTATCATTTTTCCTTCAGAGAAACTTTCTGACATATCAGCAGTTTCTGCATCATAACAGTGTCACATGTTTCTGTTAACATTTTATTTTAGTTGTCATTGAACGTCAGGAAGGATTGTGTGAAATTCGGGAAGGATTTTATGCAATTCAGGAAGACTTTCTTGAATCGGACCAACAATTTGATTCAGCTAGAGCAATACGAATACATCGATCTCTGCAATTTTAATATCTATCAAATCATGAACAATAGCCTAATTCCATTATCATTGAATCATCGAATCATATTTGTTTTGCTTTTAATTTTGATAACATAATTTGGAGTGACAGATTTTGTCTTAGATGAGATCTCATTTTAATCATTCACGGTGGTGTCGACGTTCAAAGAACAACACGCTCTCCCCAGAAGAAAGCTACTATCTGATTATGGTTACATGCCTGCCTCCGCTGCCGTTTCTGGTAAAAGAGATATTGAGGTGTGTTTAATTTCATTCATTAACTTTTAAAATCGAGAAAACGATTGCTGGATGAATACGATGCCGTAGACGATGATTGGTGGAGATGATGAAGACAACAATTGCTGGAGGAAGACAATGCCATGAGAAGATAGAGACGAAGAAGAAGAACAAAAAGATATTTACTAATAAATTTTAGAGAAATAATTAACATAACAAAAATGCTACTTTTAGAAAATCTGAATGTGTGTGCTAATATTGGAAAAAAAACTTAGAATGATGCTAATCTAGAGTATTCTCCTTAATTAATAACTGTACTACTTTCTAGTTTTTGAAATATAGAGATACATGTACAATTTACAATCATGCCTGATTATAGAAATGAACGTCTCATTCTTTACTTTTCTTGGGGTTATCAATCAAACTTGTGATGATAAAATCTAAATGTTTTTAATCTCCCAAACGATATTCAATTTTAGTAATACAAAGGGGGTGTATTGAACTGAGGATTCTAAGAGATTTTGAGGTATTTTTAAATCTCCTGTTATTTAATTGGTGATTTTTAAAAATCATCTAAAATCCAATGTTATTGAATGTGAAATTTGTAAAAATCATTTACAATCTCTTGTTATTCAATTAATAATTTATAAATCTCACTTCAGATTGATTGTTATTAAAAAAATCACAAATTTCTTTTAAAAATCTATTGAATGTAATTCTAGGAGATTTGTTTAACATTTTTAGTTCAAAAATATGTTTTACAAAATCACACCTTTAAAGCTGAAACTTTAAAATATTTGTTTTATAAAACTTCTTCGATGTAAAAAAAAAAAAAACAAAAAACTTTCTTCGAGACTGTGGCAATTTTTGTTTGTGTGTAAACTCTCTCTATCTTTCTCTCTTCTCTCTTTACTCTGGAACAATTCTAAAAAAATTTGTTGATGTGTAATCGAGTTCATCTTCTAGTTTATTAATTACCGATTCGCTGGGAAAGACAACTCCCTGTTCTCAATTTCACTCGCCCATCAGATCATATATCTGCAGACAAAAGACAACTCCCTGTTCTCAATTTCACTCAAATTATCTGGAACCTCATCATAGACAAGGTAAACTATCTTGTATCTTTTTTTTTTTTTTTTTTTTTTTTTTTTTTTTTTTGACAAGGTAAACTATCTTGTATCTTGAGAATCCTTACAACTTATTTACCCTTATCCTTAAAATTTCTTAGGTACTTTTGATTTTGCAAAAAACCCAAAAAAAAATTGCAGATTTGATTCATGTTTTGATGAAATTGGTGTTAACTGGAGGAAATTTTATGATATCAAATTCATTAAAGTGAATCAAATCAAATTGGCGTTAAAAGAAACGTGTCTTTGTAGGAACTCATGAGCTCTCTTTCAATTTAGCAAAACTTTATGAGCTCATGGATCCATGGATCCATGGATCATAGTACTTAATTTTCACTTTGCTTCTCTATTTTCATTCTTTCTTCTCTCTGATTACATGTTAATGTTTACTTGTCGTTTTTTTTGTTATTTCAGGTTTTGTATAATGCTTTTATCATTATGTGATGGTTTTGACTGATCCGACTAGATCAGCAGTTGTTCAAGGTATATTATTTATGTTTCATCTTCTTATTCCTTAGCCCTTCCCCATATTTTTACATTGGCATACTGGTTTTTATAGCTATTTCACTCTTATCATTTTTGGTTTCAATAGTACTGAAGTGTGGCTTATCATTGATATGTTGCAGATTGTACATAATGAGCTAGTGAACTTGACGGTGGAGGAGAAGTATCTTAACTACACTCAGGCCTGGCCCACATAGGAAGCAAGTGAAGCCAAGGATTCGGGCCTACATTTTTAAAAACTTTTTTCACTTAAAAATCTGTTAAACCAAAAGCCTTTTTTTAAGGATATGTATAAAGGCTTTTTTTTATTTACATGTAAAAGGTCTTTTTCTTTTTGTAGGATATGTAGTCTACACTTCCTTGTACTCAGAGCTGCATTCACCGCGCTTCCAGCATTTTAGCTCCTCTTTCTCCTCCATGGTTTGGCTTCCAATTTTGCTTAAGTTCCTTTTTTCGTTTTGATCTCAGTTGAGTGGTTTTCCTTGTTAGAAGGTATTTTTTGTTTCTGTTTCATCTTCTAACTCTTGAACAGCTTGTCATAATGTTGTCAATGGATCACAATAAGCAGCAATATGGAGGGGTAAGTTTGCACTCATGGGATTGCTTATTGTATGATTGATCGTTGTTTTGACTTCTCTTTTTTTTTTTTTCTTTCTAAAATTTTGTCACTCGTTTCCTCTGCTTTCGTTATAGCTTTTGATATTTTCACTTATGGGTTTCTAAAATTGAATTTAATATTGATTTAATATTGGTGGAGGATGCTATGATAATTGATTGGTGATATGGCTTTGATGTATCGTTGTCAAACTTTGTCAAACTGTGGTGATTTAGCTTTGATGTATCTTTGCCAAACTTTCAATAGTACTGAAGTATGGCTATCTATCGAGTGAAGTTATAGGCTAAAATGTGATTTTTCACATGAAGTTGAATCAAGCTGTTTTTTTCCTTTCCTTTCTATATTCTAAAATCACCTAAAATTGATAATCAAATCTCACCAAATTCCAAAACTCAAATCTCAAAAAATTTGTCAAAATATCAAAATCTCCCAAAAATTACATTCAAATCTCCTAAAATATTAAAATCCAAGCAAATCTCCTAAAATATCAAATTCAATACACCCCCCTAAATAACTAGTATGGCTGAAAAAAAAAACTAGTATGGCTAATTTTATATTGAAACAGTTTCCAAAAATGCCAAGGACCAAATAAATGTATATGACTAGTTTTTTTTAGGGCATTCTCAAAAATGCCCCTTTTTCTATACTCCTTTTTAAAAATACCTCTTCATGTTGACCATTTTTAAAACTATTCCTCTTTATATACAAAATGACCAAATTACCCATTTTTGAGTGACAGCAAGAATGTACAATCACCAAAATCGAAAATATTTTCCCGCCAAAAATAAAAAAAAATTTCCCGTTAAAATTTTTTTTTCCCGCCAAAATAGAAAATTTTTCTCGTCAAAATTTTTTTTCCCGCAAAAATAAAATTTTCCCACCAAAATCGAAAATTTTTCCCGCCAAAAATATTGAAATTTATACCTTATAAAAACATTGTAAACACTTTTAAAAGCGTTTACAATGTGTTTAAAAACCTTTTAAAAACCTTGTAAACGCTTTTAAAAACCTTGTAAATGCTTTTAAAAAGCTTTTAAAAGCGTTTACAAGGTGTTTAAAAACCTTTTAAAACCCTTTTAAAAACGTTAGAAAAAAACTTGTAAACGTTTTTATAAGGTTTTTAAAAACATTGTAAAAGCGTTTACAAGGTGTTTAAAAACTTTTTAAAAATCTTTTTAAAAATCATCTGAAAACCTTTTAAAAACCTTTTAAACGCTTTTATAAGGTGTTTAAAAAACTCTTTAAAACTCTTTAAAAAATTTTGTAAAAGCCTTTAAAAGGTGTTTATAAGGCTTTTATAAAGTAGAAACCTTATAAAACCTTGTAATTTTTTTTTGGCGGGAAAAATTTTGGAGGGAAATTTTTTTTGTCGAAAATTTTTATCAAAAATTTTTTTTCGAAAAATTTATGGCGGGAAATTATGTCGGAAAGTTTTTTGGCCGGAAATTTTTTTTTTCTTATTGATTAAAATATTTTTCATCTAAGGGTAAAATAGTTATTAATAATTAAAGGAGGACAAAAATAAAATGGCCAAAAAAGAGGGTATTTTTAAAAAGAGGTATATCAAAAAGAGTATTTTTAACAAATTTTTTTTTTTTTTTTTTTTTTTCTAATAAATATTTATACCATAAATCTTTTTTTTCTTTTCGTTATAGTCATACCGTCGCCATATCATAGAAGCAAAGACAATTAAATCGATGAAGTAGGCGCCTCGGAAATAATCATAGGCACATCATTCGTAAAGTCTATATAAAAAAACATATTTTCTTCTTGTTTCTCAATATGAATGATTGGGCTTTATTGGTAAACACTAACAAAGCTTTACAAATGGTACCACTTTGGATTTTACCAATCACAAAAACTTTACCAAAAACTTTATTAAAAGCTTTATTCTCAGTTTTTTTGTACAGCTTTCATGTAAACTTCTTTCTTACAGTTTTGCACTATTCTGTAAAAGCTTACATCTTTTCTGTACAACTTTGCCTACGTTACCAATCAGACCCATTATTAAAGCATATAGTAGTCTAAACTCTAAAGTGAACGACGCACAATGTGACTTACGAATTTCTATTGGCCGCTCCAAAAACAGAGAAAATAAATCTATTACATAAAGTTGGGTTTTGAAAGTTAGTCATTAACAAGATTTTGACATGTGTCAAGTTATCAATTTCAAATTTTAACATGTATAAAAGTTAATATTTGATAAGGGAAATTTGATCACAACAAAAATAAAATATTTTGTTTTAAATAATATTAATAATATAAAAAGATAATTATCAAAAATTACAGAATTTATTAAAAATACAAAAATAAATAATTATAAGGAGATTATATATATATATATTCATAAATTTCGAAATTATAATATTATGTACTTATTTTTAATTTTAAGTTATTAATTCTACAAAAAAGTAGAAAAAGTGATTAAGAAAAATATAGAGTTAATTATTAATATCTAAATTTTGTAAATACTCACTTCTATATAAACATAGATCGTCTAATATTTAAAGAATTAATTCAAAAACACTGCTTTCAATTTTGTTTAATTGGAAAAACTTTTAAATGGGAAGGTAAATTTTTCTTATTTTTTTAAACAAAATTTTCTCCTACTTTCTCCTTTTTTCAGTTGGGAATATCAAATATTAATATATTGACCCAAAAAAATTAATATATACGTCCTTTTTCCCTAATACTGTATTTCAAAATTTATTGTAGTATTTTTAGATTGTTTTATTTAATTTATATTTTCATCTCTGAATTATTTGGGATTCATATATTACCGTGGTTATAATTTTCTATTGTTTCTTTAATTTTAATTATGTCAAATTAATTTTTTTTTCTAATTTCTCAACCTTGATTGGTTGGTCGTAAACCCTTTTTTTTTTGCAAACATAATTGTTACCATTAATCATTCAATCCCAAAGGGAGATAACGAGTAGAAGCTCATCAACCTAATGGATAGATAAAATAAGCTAATCAAGCACAAGCTTACAACAAACATAGATAAATAGATTAGAAAAACATAAATAGTTGTTGATAGATCCATAGGAGCTCAAAGACAGTGACACCCTGGTTTGCGGAAAGGTTTAAAAGAATTAATTTGGCCACATATGTCACCAAAATGCACTTATTTTTCCGGCCAAGGGTCCTGAGAGAAATTCATGATGGGTGACCTTCTTGGAAGTGATTGTCGGAACTGTGCGAGTGAGAACAAAACACAGAAAAATATCATTTGTTGATTTGTAGGGTCGGTAAACAAGCTTTGAAAGCCTCCCAGACGTAACCAATTGGCCATCGAATATGGATGGGTCCACGGGCCGGGAATATATGTAGGGCCCACTTAGGAAGGTGGGCCCATGGACTGAGAGTGGACATAGGCTCACTAAGCAAGGTGGCAGTTGAGGCGTTACAGAGACAAAGGCTACATCATGGTATCTCAAAGACACTTCCACGAATACATTTGGAAATTTAACATTAGTTACTATCAAAAGATTTTGTGACGTTAGAAAAAGGTTTTTACTTTCATTGGTTGTTGGAGCAAGCCATTTTGAGATAGCAAAAAGACGTGAACTTGTTCTCTCTACATAGAGGAGGGCAGGGCCGAGGTTCTCTCTATGGTGGAGAAGGTTGAACACAAGGTTATCTCCCCGAGGGAGCAGGTGGAGGAGGTTGAACGCAAAGTTATCTCTTCAAGGGAGGAAGGCGGAGCCAAGGTTCTCTCCATGGTGGAGGAGGTTGGACGCAAGGTTCTTTCCATAAGATATGAGGGTGGAGCCGAGGTTTTCTCCAAGGTGGTCATACATTATTGTGATGATACATCATTCATTAGTATATTATGTAATATATTTTTATTCAAAATGTTTTTTGAACCAATAATTTTAATAATTAAAAAACTATACAGACGTGAAAGTAAAATAGTTGGCTTAATGTGTTCATATAGATATTTTCTAGATGATGATAATAAATATATTTGTAACATAAAGTATATTTAGGTTTAAAAGAATGCACTTTTAATAGTAACATACATAAAATATTTGTAAATAAATATAAGCTAGTATATTATAAAAAAATAAAACTTATAAATAACGTACAATCAAATTTAAATATATTTTTGTTAAATTTATTTAATTTAGAAAACTTTTAATCCGTACATCAGGCGGGTCCTCATCTGGTAAAATAAAATATATGTAAAGGTCCGGGATCTTATAAGGGCATCGAACCATAGTCACGTACGCTTGACAAGTCTGATTGCGTGATCGGATAATAAGAATCCGATGAATAGAACCCCTTGAACAAGATACGTAAACAAAGATCATAAGGGCATCTCCAGCGCTGGATCTAAAGCTGGGTTTCTTACTAAAAAGTGTTGAAAAATAAATCAGAAAGAAAATAAATGTGTAGAGTCGTCTCTGAACAGAGAGTTTTAAGAGATGGTAAGAAACCTATCGTGGCAGTTTCTGATTGGTTAAATTTTGGGGGGAAAAAAATAAAAAATTAAGCGTTTCTTTTTTTTTTTCTCTGGACTTTCTCTCTTTTTCTCGCTTCTTTCTCTCGGAAGAACGACAATCAGTGATGGTGAAATCGAAAATAAACGCTGTGCTTGTGCTTTCGCTCATCCGTTGTATGGATCATGAAATTGGAAGAGTAATGGCTATGAACCGAATCTGGGGTTACCAAAATTTTCTGATTGAATATATGTGAAACAGATGCTCCTCTCGTTGATGGTTTGAAGAAGATTCTGGAGAATTCGCGACAGAGAAGAACCCTAAGGAGCTTTTTTCACCAAATTGGAGTTATCTTCCGTCGTGCCTGTAGAAGAACTTCCTCCAATTTTTCGGTATTGTTCCATTCCAATCTCTCTCTGTCAAATTTTTCGTTGTTCGAGTAATTTCGTTCCAGAATCGACCCTCTTATGTTTTGAATTGTCTTTAAAACACAAAGGATGGTATTAGTACTGGGAAGGATGGTATTGTACTCTTGAATTTAAGCTTGAATTGATGCTTTATTGGTTATTAGGTACTGTGATTGCTTTGCATCAGGAGTGTTATGTATCAATATGTTTCTTTTGTATGATTCTACCTCTTTTTGTTTGTAGTTGTTGATGATTTAGGGTGGTTTGATGTGATTAATATTATGGTTATCTGATTTGGGATTTGTTGTCAATTTCAGTTTGCTTGGCCATTGATATTGTTGCTCTTTGGTTTCTTCTTATGGCTGATTTTTCATGGAACTGGTGTCTATGTATCGATGATGACTCTGCCTTGACAAAATCAATGATGGTTTATGTGTACTTTAATTGTGGATGTTTAAATAACATTGCTCAGAACATTACATTATGAGTGTTTAAATCTTATAACATTGCTCACAAATTTAATTATTTGTTTGCAGATGATGTTTTGTTGGTTTGCTGCAAAGGTGATGATGGTTTGCTGCTTTGTGGTGAACTTGTATTACAAGTTAAACAAATTTGATTTTTTAAAAATATTTTTCTTTGTTTTTAAGAGACCACCATTGGAGGAGAAGAAATTTTAGAACAACTGAAGGGTTTCTTAACTTCTATTTTTTCAAAATTTATACTAAAAATAATGGAAAGAGACCATAAGGGTTTCTCCCCATTGGAGATGACTTAAGTGGGGGCAATATCTATTATCTCTACATGCTTTTAGGCTGCATCCACTATATATCAACAGTTCAAAAGATAGAAATAGTCCACTCACGTGGGATATGGGTCCATATGTTCCACCTGGGATCCCTTATTATGCACCCGTTTCTATTTAAAACTTCAATATATGAATAGGTTCATCGTATTCTTGTTTTTATACTATCCTCTCCATTATAAATTTGTGGAAACGACTTTAACTATTGACTGATAAAAAGAGGTTATAATTAGTTATATATACTTATACTTCTGTTACAAAATTTGTTATATATACTACTTATACTTCTGTTACAATCTTCTAATAAAATGCTACTGTAATCGAAGATATAAAATACAAAATTTGGAATTCTTCAGTGTTGTAAGAGAGTGGCAAACCAAAAACCAGAAACGAGGGCCCGAGTCACCAATAATGAAAACCAAATTACGAATAATAGTAAACATACCATGAAAAACAGACATAACGGTTTAATTATATACAAAAGTGAAAGAATATATCGAAAAGCTTATACGAGGTGTCTAACAATATTTTTTTTCATCTGAATTTTAATTAGAAACATTTGTGAAAAAGAATATCGGTGAAAACAAGTATTTCATCGCAATCTTAATCCGAAACAATGTATCACTCTTATATAACATTAAACACAGTAAAAATCAAATTAGCAAAAAAAGGCGGTAAACTCATGGTGACATCAATTCATGTTAGTGATAATAAACAACGTGATCGATTGATACCCAATCATTTATGTTTTAGATTTATGTTCTTCTAAATTTGGTTTCTGATCTAAAAATCCAATAATTATTCTTTTGTTAAAAAAAACTAATAATAGATAATTTCCTCTACCGCATGTAACCAAAATACATTCTTTTTACTACAGAACAACAAAATATCACTGACATATCAAATTAAACAAAACCAAAACGCGTAAAAAATAATTAATGATGATATTATAAATTCATTGTAATATTGATAAACTTGATAAAATTTAAGCAAATAGTAAATCTCTTATGTCATAATTTTTTTCTTTCTTTCTCTCTTTTCGCTTAGAATGTGACGTCAGGGACAATACCGATCTCCTTGAAAGCAGCGGCACAGTCAGCTGAAGGAGTCTTGACCATGAAACCAAGAGGGTTAACGATACGTGTCTCGTGGGAGACGATTCCGTCATTGGCTGTCAAACTGATCTTAGCGGCGTTACGTAAGTAAGCCTCTTTGCTGACGTCGCTGCAACCACTGTCTGGTGATTCGACCAAGACGAGCTCGCAAACTTCTTCCTCGTGGTCACCGGTTACTTCCATCTTGTAGCTTCCTGATTTGTCGGTAACGGCTTCTTTGGTCAATGTTACGGTTCCGTTTGTTCTGCTCCTGCACTCCAACTTCACTTTCGCACCTTCACAAACACAAAAATGTAAAAATATAATAAAAATAAATTTAGGTTTTATCCGAAGATCTACGTATAAAATATATATATAAATAACCCTTCCATCCATCCTCTAACATGCAAGATAGTGCGCGTGCGCATACATGCTAACATGCATATTTATCTCGAACAATATTAAAAGTGACATGATATATATTCTTTATTAAGCGTAAAATATTTTTCTTTTCAAATATTGCAACGGTTGCACGTGGTAGAAAAGCCATGCACACATGTATATAATAAACATACGTAAACATGGTGTTCGTAATGTGTTTATGTATACCTTCGAGGAATTTGCTGAGACGGGTAACGAATTGGACACGGCAAGTGTCACAGTAAACTGATCCCTGGATCTGGAAACGATCGAAGTCATCAGCATCAGCGGCGGCGAAGCCGGCGAGAGAGGACAAGCAGACGGCGGAGACGATAAAGAAAGAGAAGAAGATAGCTTTGGAAGCCATTTTTTTTTTTGTTAGAGATTTTTTTTTTGGTTTTGTTTTTGGTCTTCTCTTCTTTCTGATATCTCTTTTTATATTCAAACAATAAGTTGAGATATGTTTGAGAAGAGGACAACTATTCTCGTGGAGCACCGAGTTTGGTTTTATATTAGAAACCCGATTGTTATTTTTAGACTGAAACCAGAAAAATAAAATCGTTGATTGTTGAATTTTAAAATTAGTTTCTTCTATACGTTTAGAATAAAAGAATGATTACTTTATCATAGCTTAATTATAGCATTGATTTCTAAATTTGTCGTTTGACCATCCTTTTTTACCTCTCTTAAGTGTTTTTTTTTCTTAAAATTGGAAGAACTCATAACTACTAAATATACGGTCAAAATTCATACACAATAATTTTAAGTTTTGATTAGAGCACGGGGGAGAAAGATTAGACCTTGCTTAAAGAGCGAGCCATATATCTTAATTTGGGGTAGGCATATGTTCTTGAATTTTCTAACCTCGAGTTGCAAAATAAACAATAATTCAGAGGAACATTAAATCTCGAGGAGTGAATACACTCTCGACTTTGGGCATCTCCAACCCGCTTTTTAACTCTATTTTAAAGTAAAATCTACTCCAACCCAACTCTATTTTTACCTCTATAATAGTGATCTCTATTTTTACCTCTATATCGTGTTGATGCAAGTGGTCAAAGCGGGGGTATTTGGCTACTTTGGAAATCTGAGGCAGGAGAGGTTGAAATTGTGAAGACGGTTTCTCAGTTTATTCATGCTAGGATGAAGAAGGATGGAGAAACCATACACTTAATTGCTGTCTACGCTGCACCCACTGTCAGTAGGAGAATTGGTCTCTGGGCAGAACTAAAGGAGGAGGTGAGTGAAATTAACGGACCGGTGTTGATTGGTGGAGATTTTAATACCATTGTTCGTCTTGATGAAAGGTCGGGTGGCAGTGGCGGTCTTTCACAGGATTCTGTTTTCTTTGGTCAATGGATAAATGACCTCTCTCTGATAGACATGGGATTTCGGGGAGGACAATTCACATGGAAGAGAGGCAGAGAGCAGAGAACTTTTGTTGCTAAAAGACTGGACCGAGTGTTATGTTGTGCGGAGGCAAGGCTCCGATGGCAAGAAGCGACGGTTACTCATCTTCCTTTCTTTTCTTCCGATCATGCGCCCTTATATGTCCAGCTCTCACCGGAGGTGCGAGGGGATCCTAGGAGACGTCCGTTTCGTTTTGAAGCGGCATGGCTGCAACATGAAAGCTTCAAAGAATTGCTAGTGACTTCATGGGATAATACGGTTTCCACACCACGAGCCTTGCAGACTATGAAGGAGAAGCTGAGGAAGTGGAATAGAGAAGTGTTTGGGGATGTGCAGAGGAAAAAGGAGAAGCTAATGGCAGACATTACGGACGTTCAGGCTCAGCTGGATATTCTACAAACAGATGCTTTGCTCACGAAGGAAGCAGGGTTGATTAAAGAGTTTGAAGTGGTTTTGGAACAGGAGGAGATGATCTGGTTCCAAAAATCAAGAGAAAAATTTATCGCCCTTGGAGACCGAAACACAAAGTATTTCCATACCTCTACTGTGGTACGCCGTCGACGAAACCGGATCGAAATGCTAAAAGGAGATGATGGAGCTTGGATATCTGATACTAAAGCATTGGAGGAGCTAGCCATTGCGTATTATAAAAGATTGTACTCGATGGAGGATGTGGATATGGTTGTGGGAAAGCTACCACAAGGGGGGTTTGCGGAGATGTCTGCGTTGGACTTTGGCATACTAAACAAACCATTCACGGCTTTGGAGATAGAGGAGTCAATCCGGAGCATGGGAAAGTTTAAGGCACCTGGACCTGATGGTTTCCAACCTGTCTTTTATCAGGAGTGTTGGGATGTTGTGGGAAGTTCAGTTTCCCAATTTGTGCTCAGGTTTTTCGAATCAGGGGAACTACCAGCGGATCTGAATGATGCACTATTGGTACTGATTGGGAAGGTTGCCAAGCCAGAAAGGGTGACTCAATTCAGACCTATAAGTCTATGTAATGTGCTGTTTAAATGCATCACGAAGGCGTTGGTGATGCGGTTAAAACGAGTCATATCTCTCTTGATTGGACCAGCTCAATCAAGCTTTATCCCGGGAAGACTGAGTACAGATAATATAGTGATTGTACAAGAAGCGGTGCACTCAATGAGGCGTAAGAAAGGAAGGAAGGGATGGATGCTACTTAAGCTAGACCTTGAAAAAGCTTATGATAGAATCAGATGAGATTTTTGGAGGATACATTGCGAGCAGCAGGTCTCCCAGATAAGTGGGTTGGTTGGATTATGCAGTGCGTTACAGGTCCTTCGATGACTCTACTTTGGAACGGGGAACAAACGGAAGCTTTCAAACTAGAGAGAGGGATCCGACAAGGGGATCCCCTGTCTCCATATCTGTTTGTTCTATGTATGGAGAGGTTATGTCATTTAATCGATAGATCAGTGGGGATTAAGGATTGGAAACCGGTGTGTCTCTCTAGATGTGGACCGCTCTTATCACATGTATTGTTTGCGGATGACTTAATCTTGTTTGCGGAAGCCTCAGTGAGCCAAATCAGAGTGATACGAGGTGTACTTGAAAGATTTTGTGCGGCTTCGGGTCAAAAGGTTAGTCTTGAAAAATCAAAGATTTTTTTCTCTGGGAATGTGAGTCGGGAGCATCGCCAGCAGATCAGTTCGGAGAGTGGAATACAGATGACCTGTGACCTTGGGAAGTATTTGGGGATGCCGATTCTTCACAAGAGAATCAACAAGAATACGTTTGGTGAAGTCTTGGAAAGAGCAAATTCTAGGTTAGCTGGTTGGAAAGGCCGCATCATGAGCTTGGCTGGCCGTATCACCCTAACTAAAGCTGTTCTCTCGTCCCTACCGGTCCATACAATGAGTACCATCTTGCTTCCCAAGTCTACCTTGAGTGCCCTGGACAAAATCTCAAGGAATTTTATTTGGAATAGCACGGCAGAAAAGAGAAAACAGCATCTAGTTTCCTGGAAACGGTTATGTTTACCAAAAGGGGAAGGAGGGCTAGGTATTCGGGCTGCGGAACCCATGAATAAGGCGTTGGTTGCGAAGATTGGATGGAGGGTTCTCTTTGATGTATCGAGTCTCTGGGCTCGGGTTGTGAGAAGTAAGTACAAGATAGGTGATGCATCTTGGTTTATAGCAAAGAGCAGTTGGTCTTCAACCTGGAGAAGTGTTGGGGTAGGCTTAAGAGAAGTGGTGATCCCGGGTCTTGGTTGGGTCCTTGGGAATGGCGCTATGATCAAATTCTGGAAGGATAAGTGGTTGGGGGACTTCTCTTTGTACGATCGGCGGATAGGAGAGCCTCCAGTTGAACTCCAACAGGTTCGGATTCGGGATTTATGGCATGATGGTGTTGGTTGGGATTTCCCGCGTTTTGAACAATATCTTCCAGATTTCGTGTGTTTGAACCTCAGGTCAGTTATTGTTGATACTGATACGGGGTCTAAGGACAGAATCTCGTGGAAAGCTAGTTTGGATGGGCGATTCTCAGTGAAATCGGCATATGAAGCTCTGGCTCGAAACACGGTTCCGAGACAGAATATGGACACTTTATACGGTATGGTTTGGCGTAGTGCGGTACCAGAAAGAGTAAGGGTTTTTCTTTGGATGGTGGTTAAGCAAGTTATTATGACGAATGTGGAAAGGCACAGACGGCACTTAAGTGATTCTGGGGTCTGCATAGTGTGCAAAGCAGGGGAGGAAACGATCATACATGTTCTTCGAGATTGCCCTGCGATCTCAGGGGTCTGGATGCGGATTATACCACCTCGTCACCAATCCCTGTTCTTTCATCAAAGTTTGTTAGAATGGGTGTTCACTAATTTGTCTAATAATCAGGAGCTGTTTGGAGTGCCATGGTCTACGTTGTTTGGTATGATCGTATGGTGGGGCTGGAAGTGGAGATGTGGCAACGTTTTTGGGGAAGTTGGTAAGTGTAGAGATCGAGTGCGGTTTGTGAAGGAAATCTCTCAGACAGTTCACAATGCACACTTGGTTACCAAAGGTGTATCTCGCGCGGTGGGTCGAGAAATAAGACTGATCTCGTGGCAGGCTCCGGATGTAGGATGGGTCCGATTGAATACGGATGGGGATTCAAGAGGGAACCCGGGAGCGGCGGCAGCTGGTGGGGTGTTGAGGGACGCGGAAGGGAAATGGTTAGGCGGGTTTGCATTGAATATTGGTGTGTGCTCGGCGCCATTGGCAGAGCTTTGGGGAGTATACTACGGCCTGTGTTTAGCCTGGGATCACAGAATACCGCAGCTAGACCTTGTAGTAGACTCGGAGTTGGTGGTCGGATATCTAAAGACAGGGATAAGGGAGACCCATCCCTTGTCTACCCTAGTACGCATGTGCTATGGCTTTATCTCTAAGGACTGGAGTGTCCGAATTTCTCATGGTTATAGAGAGGCTAATCGTCGGCGGATGGATTGGCTAACTATGCCTTCTCTCAGCCCCTCGGGTCGTTTTGTTTGATTCTTGCCCTATCTCTATTGTTTCTATTTTGGATGAGGATGCTAGAGGGACTGCGTTCCCTAGAAGAACTCGTGTGTAATTTTTTAAGTTTTCGTAATACATTTGGAGGGGCTTTGCCCCTCTCCCTTACCAAAAAAAAAAAAAAAGGAACTCTATTTTTTCCTATATAATAGAGTTGAACTTTTTTATTTATAAAATAGTCCTTGAACTTTTAACACTTTTATATTTATGATCAAAATAAATAAAATATATATTTAAATAGTTTAATAATAATTTAAATATTTTAATAATAATTTAATTTGTATATTAATAGGATAGTTGATTATAAAGTTAAATTTGACTAATTTTAATATTTTAGTTAAAAATTTTGAAGGTTTTCGTATACAAAAATTTTAAAGGTTTTTGTATACAAAAACATTTTTAAAATTTGAGACTATTATTTGCAAAAGAAAATTTATATAAAATCTTATTAAATATAAATAACTTAAATATTTTAGTTTTTATTCATACAAAAATATTATTTATAATACAACAAAGACTAATTATTTAATATTCTAGTAAATTACTTCCGGATCCACCAATATCCCTAAAAATTTGTCCAATCTACTATGTTTTATTATTTTATATGATGCAATGTATTTCTTTTTAACGAATGTGATATTTAAATAATATTTATGAATGTTAAAAATTTAAATAATATCATAATTTTATGAAAGTTTCACAAATACTAAAATAAATAGGTTAGTTTGCAATTTTTATAAGTAAAAGGTATTAATAATAAAATAAAAAAGGAATCTCTACAAAATATTCCTTTTTAGAGTAAAAAATAGAAATATCTATTGGAGCAAAAATCACCTCTATTATAGAGTTCCTCTATTTTAGAGCTAAAAATAGGGAAAACCATTGGAGATGGTCTTAGCATTGCAAATCTACAGGAAGAAGAAACAACAATTTCATTTTCTGCCCACAAATTAAAACCAATTTTCAGAAAATTAACAAATCTCATTATGAAACATGGTGGAATGAAGTTGACAACTTTTTTTTTTTTAAAAAGAAAACATGGTGGAATGAAAAACTATAGATATATATTTGGTTCATTAAATAGATAAACGAATTTTTTTTAAAAAGAGTTTAAAGGCAAAAAAAAAAAAAAAAAAAAAGACAGTAGATTTATGTATGACCACAATTACGGTTATCACAGTTATGGTTTATTAACTACCGGTTACAGTTATAAATTTTGTTTAATAAACAGTTAAACAGTTACGGTTAAATATGGTTCCGGTTGAAGCGGTTACGATTATATACCGTTACGATTATTTGATAATATAATACGTTTGATATTATTTGATGATATAATATAACTGATATTATTTATTTATAATTAATATGTTCTTTTAATGTACTCATATTCATATTAAATAAATAATTATTAGTATATTTTATTATGTTATTAAAATAGTTACGCTTAACAAATTACGGTTAACCAACGGTTTTGATACGTTATAGTTAATTAGCGGTTATGGTTAATATAATTTAATCATATATTTATGGTTAACAGTTACGGTTTTAACCATTTTATACGATTACGGTTCAGATAAGGTCTGGTTATGGTCTGAAATACGGTTACAGTTTAATTTGATCATGCCTAACTAGAAATCCATGTGACAGAGATAGAGGAAAAGGTGCCAATAATATAATCTCCAATCATGGTAATGTTTGTTCCTGGGACATTCATAAAATTTCCACAATGACAATCCGTCCCGCAGACCCCACTAGCCCCCGGCTAGCTGCCCCAACGGACCGTCCTTGGACCCTGCTAGCCCCCCGCTAGCTGTCCCAACGGACCGTCCTTGTAGCAGGTTTGGTCGGTTCGATTTTAATTGTCCGGTTTGCGTGGTTGGTTTAGAAAATCCCTAAAATCGAGTGTAAAAGAGGGAAAACGACCTAAGGTCGTGTTATTGTCCTGTATTCACCGTTTTTGAGAGAAAAACAAAAGAGAGAGTGTTCTTGAGCTTTTGGGAAAAGATTGGGAGATTCCTTGCTGTTCTTGAGAGATTTGGAGCTAGGAAAGAGTTAGAAGCTTGCTAGGAGTGAGGGAATTCGTTCCTATTGGTCAGAATCTTCCTGCAAAGAGGTGAGTGCATGACCATGGCTTATCTAAGCTAAGATTTCTAGATTTCATGTGATTTGGTGCTTATGTGGTTGTTTCTGTGAGTTCTCTATGGTTTTTCGTCGCTGCTTTGACTGGGTTTGGCTTCTGGGAATGCATGGAGCGGATTGGAGAAGATTGGAGGCGAGATTCGGAGTTTTTGATCGAAGGAAATCGCTGCTCAGCATCGGTGTCGGCCGACACCAGTTGGGGGTGTCGGTCGACACCAACGCGAGGACGCTTCGAGACTTTGGTGAGTGTCGATCGATGCCATGTGGAGGTGTCGGTCGACACAAACTAGGGTTTTCGGGAGTGTCGGGCAGGGTGTCGGTCGACACCAGTATGGTGTCGGTCGATACAAGATTGTCAGTGTCGATCTTATTCCGCTGTTGATTGTGAATGTGGTTAGGTGGCTAGTGGGTATGGGACCACTATTTGTAGTTTATTTATTATATTGCATTTATTATTTATTATTTAAAAAAAAAAAGGTCGGTCGTTTCATTTTGGTATCAGAGCCCTGACGGTTCTAGGTTTGGGTTCACTAGGTTTCTGTTGTGATGTTTGGGACTGCATGTCTTGATTGATTATGTGAGTTAGTCAATTGTGTGTGGCATGGAGTTCTAGAACATCCTCTTCAAGCCGACTGTGTGATTCCACGGTGAGTTTATAATTCTGTGTTAAATAGTGATTGTTTACTTAGCCTTCTGTTCATGGTAGTGCAGATGGTTAGAGGTGATGCTGTGGCTGGTCGAGGTCGTGGTCGTGGACGCGGTCGTGATCGTGGACGCGGACGTGGTCGTGGTAGGGGCAGAGTCCCAGTGGTTAGTGAGAGCGAGGACCAGAGTGTGACAGCAGAGGGTGTTGGCGAGTCGCAGGGTGTTCCGGGGGATTCAGCGATTGTGGCCGGAGGGGGCGGTGTTGATGCTCCAGTGGCCGGAGGTGCTCGGGTTCCGGGTGTGGGAGTCCCCGCGGGTGGAGTCTCTTGTACTGACTTTGCGGCTATGCTAGCACAGGTGTTAGAGCGGTTACCACTGGTGGTACCAGCTCAGGCTCAGGTAGTGCCAACAGTTGTGGCGGAGGAGCGGCAGCCAGTGGTTGCGGATGTGGGAGCACATAGACGTTATTTGTCTATGCTCAAGGAGATGAAGGATCTGTTCACTGAGAGGTTTTCGGGTGGTACAGATCCTACTGTTGCGGATGCGTGGAGGACGAGTGTGGAACGTAACTTCCATATTCGAGATGTCTGAGGAGTTTTGGGTGGACATAGGGGTCTACTATTTGAGTGGTGATGCTGAGTTGTGGTGGAGATCAGTGGCTGCTAGGAGAGTGCAGCGGGAGATGACTTGGGCTTACTTCGTCTTGGAGTTCAACCGCTAGTATTTTCCTAGAGAGGCATTGGATCGGTTGGAGGTGCAGTTCCTTCAGTTGTATCAGGGGACACGGTCAGTGCGGGAGCTGGACTTGGAGTTCAGTCGAGTTTTTGTTATGGGGGTCGGGCTATGGAGTCTGAGGAGGCTCAGATCAGGAGGTTTTTGAGGGTCCTACATGATGATTTGAGAGTTCACTATAGAGGGCGGGGTTGTGCAGAGCTGGTTGAGACTGTAGCAGAGATTGAGGAGGATATCCGGGCACAGTCAGGGGCGGTAGCTCCAGCAGTTCAGCCTAGTAAGGCTCAGCAGCAGGGTGGTTCTAGCAGGGGCGGTAGGCATGCTCGGGAACCAAGAGGAAGTGGGAGGCTACGTAGAAGCCGAGTGGTACGGGTTGCTTCGGTTGTGGGAGCAAGGATCACAGGGTTGCTAGTTGTCCCAAGAGGAGTGTTCCGACGATAGGACCTCGGGTATGTTATCATTGAAGGGAGACAGGGCACATCAGGCCTTTTTGTCCCATGTTGCAGCCGGCAGCAGTGGCAGCGTTGCAGCAGGTGCAGCCTGGAGGTCAGCAGGTGGCACGGATTGAGCAGACGCCACGTGCTTACACGACAGTAGAGACTGGTGGAACCAGTGTCGGGGCGATCACAGGTATAATTTATGGTACTTAAACTTTGTGAATTTTAGTAGGTTCAGATTGTATATGTTTCCTGTGATAAAGTGTTAGGTTCTCAACACATGAGGTTTGTGTAGGGACCTTGTTGGTGGGCGGGTTTAAGTCCCATGTTATGTTTGATTCTGGAGCTTCTCATAGCTTCATTACTCCGGAGTGTGCAGAGTGTGCGGGGATCAGCGGGGATCCTGGAGAGCGTGCAAGAGTTGTCAGGGTTGCGGGAGGTGAGTTTCTGAGAGTGATTGGACGAGCCAGAGGAATTGATATTCAGATCGCAGGAGAGTCGTGGCCAGCGGATTTGCTTATCAGTCTAGTGGAGTTATATGATGTTATTCTCGGGATGGATTGGTTGCATCAGCATAGGATGCATTTGGATTGCCATCGGGGTAGAGTGGAGTTTGAGTGTTTAGGAGGGAAATTGGTTTTTCAGGGTATTATACCAACTCCGGGGAGTCTCGTGATCTCAGCCATTCCGGCTGGAAAGATGATCGAGAAGGGCCGTGAGGCTTATCTGGTTACTATATTTATGCCAGAGTTAGTGGGAAAGGCTACGGTTAGCGGTATTCTAGTAGTGGAGGAGTTTGAGGATGTGTTTCAGTCTTTGCAGGGATTACCACCCTCTCGGTCGGATCCTTTTACCATTGAACTGGAACCGGGGACGACACTGTTATCCAAGGCTCCTTACAGAATGGCTCCAGCAGAGATGGCAGAGCTGAAGAAGCAGCTAGAGGACTTGCTGAGTAAGGGATTCATCCGTCCTAGTGTATCACCGTGGGGAGCGCCGGTGTTGTTTGTGAAGAAGAAGGATGGGAGTTTCAGGTTGTGCATTGATTATCGGGGTTTGAACCGGGTCACTGTGAAGAACAAGTACCCTCTTCCTAGGATCGATGAGTTATTGGATCAGTTGACGGGTGCTACTTGGTTCTCTAAGGTAGATCTGGCGTCGGGTTATCATCAGATACCGATAGATGAGGCAGATGTGAGGAAGACTGCTTTCAGGACGAGGTATGTGCACTATGAGTTTGTAGTGATGCCTTTCGGGCTGACTAACGCGCCAGCAGCGTTTATGAGATTGATGAACAGCGTGATTCAGGAGTTTCTGGATGTGTCTGTCATCATTTTCATCGACGATATCCTGGTTTATTCTAAGAATCCTGAGGAGCATGCAGTGCATTTGAGGGCAGTTATGGATAAGCTGCAGGAGCAGAAGTTGTTTGCTAAGTTGAGCAAGTGCAGTTTTTGGCAGCGTGAGATGGGCTTTCTGGGTCACATTGTTTCTGCTGAAGGGGTTTCAGTAGATCCAGAGAAGATTCAGGCTATCAGGGATTGGCCTAGACCGCAGAATGCCACAGAGATCAAAAGTTTTCTTGGATTGGCGGGTTACTATAGGAGATTCGTGCAGGGGTTTGCAAGCAGAGCACGTCCTATGACTAAGTTGACAGGGAAGGATGTTCCTTTTGTCTGGTCAGAAGAGTGTGAGGAAGGCTTTGCAAGCCTGAAGGAGATGTTGACTATTGCGCCAGTGTTGGCTTTGCCTGAGCATAGAGAACCCTATGTGGTTTATACAGATGCATCTAGGGTTGGTCTGGGGTGTGTTCTGATGCAGCATGGGAAGGTGATTGCCTATGCTTCGCGGCAGTTGCGGGTGCATGAAGGCAACTATCCTACTCATGATATGGAGATGGGTGCTGTAGTTTTTGCCCTGAAGATTTGGAGATCTTATCTTTATGGTGCAAAGGTATAGGTGTTTACAGATCATAAGAGCCTAAAGTATATATTCACTCAGCCTGAGCTGAATTTGAGACAGAGGCGGTGGATGGAGCTTGTGGCGGATTATGATTTGGAGATAGCCTATCATCCTGGTAAGGCTAACACGGTTACAGACGCTCTGAGTCGGAAGAGGGTAGCTTCGGCTTAGGAGCAGGAGATGGAGTCTCTGGTAGGGGAGATCAGTGCTTTAAGTTTGTGTGCTGTTTCACAGGAACCGTTGGGTTTGGAACTAGTAGATAGAGCAGATATTCTGAGTAGGGTGCGGTTGGCTCAGCAGAAGGATTTGGGGCTGGTGAATGCCTATAAGGATGTGGATTAAGAGTATCAGGTCTCAGATAATGGTACTATCTTGGTGCACAGTCGGGTATGTGTGCCCAAGGATAAGGAGTTGAGGCAGGAGATTCTGAGAGAGGCTCATGCTAGCAAGCTGTCTATTCATCCAGGAGCGACTAAGATGTACCGTGACCTCAAGAGGTATTATCATTGGGTCGGGATGAAGAAAGATGTGGCTAGTTGGGTTTCAAGGTGTGATGTGTGTCAGGTGGTGAAGGCTGAGCATCAGGTTCCTGGCTAGTTACTGAAGAGTTTACCCATTCCTGAGTGGAAGTGGGATATGATTACCATGGATTTTGTGGTAGGATTGCCAGTGTCACGGACTTTTGATGCTATTTGGGTCATTGTGGACCGGTTGACTAAGTCAGCACATTTTCTGGCCATTAAGAAGACTGATGGAGCAGCGGTCTTGGCTAAGAAGTATGTGAGGGAGATAGTCAGATTGCATGGGGTGCCAGCGAGCATTGTGTGACAGAGATTCTAAGTTCACTTCAGTGTTCTGGAAGGCATTTCAGGCAGAGATGGGCACTAAGGTGCATATGAGTACAGTTTATCATCCCCAGATAGATGGACAGTCTGAGAGGACGATCCAGACGCTGGAGGATTTACTGAGGATGTGTGTTTTGGATTGGGATGGCCATTGGGCAGATCACCTGAGCCTGGTAGAGTTTGCTTACAACAACAGCTATCAGGCGAGTATTAAGATGGCTCCTTATGAGGCTTTGTATGGGAGACCATGTGGTACACCATTATGCTGGACTCAGGTGGGGGAGAGGAGCATGTTTGGTGCTAGTTTTGTTCAGGAGACCTCCAAGAAGATTCGGGTTCTCAAGCTGAACATGAAGGAGGCTCGGATAGACAGAGGAGTTATGCTGATAGGAGGAGAGATCTTGAGTTTCAGGTAGGAGACAGAGTGTACCTCAAGATGGCCATGTTGCGGGGTCCGAACAGGTCATTGTTAGAGACTAAGTTGAGTCCGAGGTATATGGGTCCATTCAGAGTGATTGAGCGGGTTGGACCAGTGGCATATAGACTTGAGTTACCTGAGGTGATGCGTGCATTCCATAAGGTTTTCCATGTGTCTATGTTGCGGAAGTGTCTCCGTGAGGGTGAGCAGGTGTTGGCTAAGTTTCCTGAGGATCTTCAGGCTAACATGACACTGGAAGCGAGACCAGTGAGGGTTCTCGAGAGGAGGATCAAGGAACTTCGGAAGAAGAAGATTCCTTTGATGAGAGTCCTGTGGGACTGTGATGGTGTTGAGGAGCAGACTTGGGAGCCTGAGGCAAAGATGAAGGCAAGGTTCAAGAAGTGGTATGAGAAGCAAGCTGCGACTTGAGCTTGCTTAGCCGGGTCCCATCTGTAATCCATGGCTGGAGCGGGAATGGAGTATTCCAGCCCATCTCTCTTGTTACTCGGTCGCTTGGGGTGGTTGGTTGTGCGACTCAGTAACAAGATGAGATGGTGTTCGGGGTACAAAGTTTCCGTGAGGCGGGTTTTGGAGGAAAATTTTCCTAAAATAGAAGTTTCCAAATGTGGAAAGTTTCCAAAAATGGAAAGTGCTAAATATGGAAAGTATTACGGGAGTTAGAATTTGTCCATTTTAGCGGTGGGGAGCCTTGGAGGGGCTTGTGTGTGGCTTAGTGGCGGAATTTTGAGTCAGTGTGCCCGTGTGTGGCGGTTTTTTAGACATTGTGTGGTCTTTGTGACGGGCTTTTTAGCCAGAGTGTCTTTGTGACGGTCCTCTTTAGAACATTTGTTTGGCCTTGGTGGCGGTCCTCTTTAGGACATTTTTTTGGCCTTTGTGGCGGGCTGTTTAGCCAGAGTGTCTTTGTGACGGTCCTTCGGGACAGATGGTCTTTGTGACGGTCCTTCGGGATAGATGGTCTTTGTGACGGTCCTTCGGGACAGATGGTCTTTGTGACGGGATTTTTAGCCAGAGTGTCTTTGTGACGGTCCTCTTTAGGACATTTGTTTGGCCTTGGTGGCGGTCCTCTTTAGGACATTTGTTTGGCCTTGGTGGCGGTCCTCTTTAGGACATTTTGTTGGCCTTGGTGGCGGTCCTCTTTAGGACATTTTATTTGGCCTTAGTGGCGGCCTTGGTGGCATGTATATGATCCTTGTGCGGTCATGAGGTATTCCAGTGAGGGGATATATGGTTGGTAGGACATTGAGATATTTTACATGAGCCACGGGAAGGGAACCTGGATAGGGATAGGACTCAGACGTGTTCAGAATCGTTTGCTCGCGACTCTTGGAGGACTTTGGTTCTCCTAGTACTGCCATATTCAGAGACTTTGTGACTTTGGAGTATGGTTGGTATATCAACTTCGGACGACGGTCCGGAGGCGCGCTGTAGGGTGACGACCCGAGAGACGAGTGTGGATTTTTCCTTATATATATATTGGCATGCGGGTTTATGCCCGATGAGGAGCCAACATTGGCATGCAGACTTAGGTCTGATGAGGAGCCAATGAAAACTCAAGGTTTAGGCCTATGAGAAAAAGGAAAGTCCAAAAGTCGAGAGCAAATGACGCCTGGAGCGTGAGTCTATCGCCTAGAGGTGACCTTCTGTAGATCGGTCAGAGGAGTGTGGACCGTGGAGACGGTTGCACAGGAGTCCTTGGCTGATGATTGTTCGAGATTCGAGGACGAATCTAGATTGGTGGGGGAGAATTGTAACACCCGCAAACCTAATATTGAGATTTTGGTGAGGGTGTCGATCGACACCACATGAGGTGTCGATCGACACTAGTTGTAGCCGGTTTTGTCGGTTCGAGTTTGATTGTCCGGTTTGTGTGGTTGGTTTAGGAAATCCCTAAAATCGAGTGTAAAAGAGGGAAAACGACCTAAGGTCGTGTTATTGTCCTGTATTCGCCGTTTTTGAGATAAAAACAAAAGAGAGAGTGTTCTTGAGCTTTTGGGAAAAGATTGGGAGATTCCTTGCGGTTCTTGAGAGATTTGGAGCTAGGAAAGAGTTAGAAGCTTGCTAGGAGTGAGGGAATTCGTTCCTATTGGTCAGAATCTTCCTGCAAAGAGGTGAGTGCATGACCATGGCTTATCTAAGCTAAGATTTCTAGATTTCATGTGATTTGGTGCTTATGTGGTTGTTTCTGTGAGTTCTCTACGGTTTTTCGTCGCTGCTTTGACTGGGTTTGGCTTCTGGGAATGCATGGAGCGGATTGGAGAAGATTGGAGGCGAGATTCGGAGTTTTTGATCGAAGGAAATCGCTGCTCGGCATTGGTGTCAGTCGACACCAGTTGGGGTGTCGGTCGACACCAATGCGAGGACGGCTCGAGACTTTGGCGAGTGTCGATCAATGCCATGTGGAGGTGTCGGTCGACACAAACTAGGGTTTTCGAGAGTGTCGGGCAGGGTGTCGGTCGACACCAGATTCTCAGTGTCGATCAACACCATCTGGTGTCGGTCGACACCCTTTGTTCAGCTACGACGGATTGCTGTATGCTTTGTATATTGCCTGGTTTGTTTTATTGATTGTTGTTTGTGGCATGTAGAGATCTTATTGCTTGTGTGTATAGCCCATTAGATGGGAGGATTGCCTCACTGAGTGTTTATCAAATACTCATGCATCTCAATTTGTGTTTGTGGTGCAGGTAAAGGCAAAGTGTGATCGTGGAATCAAGGCAATGAAGAGGAGGATGTTCTAGGGATTCGATTGGATGTTGTCTGGCATTGCTAGGTTGCTAGAGTTGAGTCATTAGAAACATTGCTAGGTTGCTGGTTCCTTGTTTCTTGATGTTTGGTATTTGGTTATTGCTCATGCTATGATATTGGTTTATTATTGGTGTATTATTGGATATTGGTTTGTTATTCCGCTGTTGATTGTGAATGTGGTTAGGTGGCTAGTGGGTATGGGACCACTAGTTGTAGTTTATTTATTATATTACATTTATTATTTATTATTTTAAAAAAAAAAGGTCGCTCGTTTCAATAATAAAATAGAGAGCCACTCTAAAACTTTCTCTCAGAGACTGTCATATAAGCAACTGAGAGGTTGCCACCTGTTCAAATCTATGTTATCTTTTTTCTTTTGTATAAAAATATTCTATTAAAAATATTTAATATAATGTAATATCCGCGAACCAAATAGTGTGATTTGGGGGTGGGTGTCGATCGACACAAGGGGTGTGTCAATCGGCACCAGCTTTTTTCGGTTTGACCGGGATGATTTAAATCGTCGATCTGGGTTGGTTTGATTTAATTGGGTTGTTCAAACCAAGTATATACACGGAGGAGCGACCCAAGTCGAGGGTTTTGGAGTGTTTTTGTTGCCGTTTGAAAGAGAAAAAGAGAGAAAGGAGAGAGCTTGTGAGTTGAGAGGTTTTGGGCTTGTTCTTGGTGATTTTTGGTGAGATCTGTTGCTGTGGAAGGGAGTGTTGTTTCTGGGAACGAAGGAGAAGCTTCTTAAGGTGTTGATTCCATCGTTTTTGAGCCAAATCTTTCTGTAAAAGAGGTGAGTGCTTGACCATGGCTGATCTAAGCCTGAGATCTTTTTTGTTTTGCTTGTTCTTGTTGTTTGTGGTGTTTGCTTGCTTGGGTTGGTTGTTTTCTTGTTTCCCATAGGTTCCTGAAGCGTTTGGGAGAGTTTGGGACGGATTGGAGATAGTTTGGAATGGAGGTTCGAGGTTCGGCTTCGAGCAGATCACATCTGCGAAGTCGGTGTCGGTCGACACCATGGAGTTGTGTCGATCGACACTAATGTTCAGTGGTTGACACCAGCAGTCAGTGTCCGTCGGCACCAACCTAGTGTCGGTCGACACCAATCTTATCAGACACTTGATTTTTCCTGGTTTGATGTGTTGTTTGTGTTTGTTTGTTTAGCTTAACAATGAAATCTCAGTTGCTTGTGTGTATAGCCCAGTAGATGGTAGGATTGCCTCAGTGAGTATTATGACAATACTCATGCATCTCAATTTGTGTTTGTGGTGCAGGTAAAGGTAAAGTGTGATCGTGAAATCAACGCGATGAGGAGGAGGATGTTCTAGAGGCTTGATTGATTGTGGTCTAGCTATTGTTAGGTTGCTAGAATTGAGTTGATGGAACATTGTAGGATGTTGGAATTTGGTTATTGACTTGTTGGTTATTGGATTATTTATTGTTGGAATCTTTATTGGTTTAATGGAATTGTTTGGTTATCCGCTATTGTTGATTGTTGCTAGGTTGTTAGTGGGTATGAGACCACTAGAGAATTATTATTATATATATATATATTTTTGGAGATATTTAGCAAATAAATCTTGAAGTTGGAATCTATTTACAAGCATGACATTGACATTAAATAATTAATTTAATAAACAAATTAATTCTACTACCTATATTCGATTTTTTTATAGAAACTAAGTGTTTCAAAAGGTAACAAACATAATTGCAAATGTATACATATTTTATTTCTTTATTTTATAAAGAGGTGAATGATTTAACAAAAAGTGACTTTTAGCCTTACATACTATATTTTACTTTTACGTGTTTTGTATGATGAGTTTTTGCACATTAAAAATCTTTGAACATGTTGCGTGATCCTCCTAGCATGACGGGTTTGGACTATAGAACCAACACTAAAACTATTAGTTTATTTCATATACTATATATTTGTAGTCATAGTTTGAAAAAGTAACTTATAAATTATTTAGTATATTAATTACAAAATATCACAAATACTACAACTCATTCCTAATATTCCAAAAAAAAAAAATTGTATACACATAAAAATATACACTAACATACAATATAGGCATATACCTCTGTTTAATTATAGAAAACAAAATTAAGTATTTTTAAATTTTATATTCTAACTAATAACAAATTTAATGTAATTAGGTTCTAAATTGTATAAAACGTAAGAAAAAGAAAAAATATTCTAAACAAAATTATAAAATAATTAGATAAAATTTAATTAATTGAGAATTTGATAAATTAAAAATTATTATTTAAAATACAATAATTTAGTCGCGCGGTGTACCGTAGGTGAAAACCTATTAGTAACTAAATCAAAAACAAATTAAGTAAATAAATGAAATTTTAAAAGATTAATGACAATACTATAAGTTTTTTTTAGAAATAATAATATGATTCAACTTTTAACAGAAAAATGATCATACTTGAAAATTTTGAATGTATTATTTATTTTTATAATGATGTAAAATGAATACTCTATTTAAAAATAAAAATAAAGACATCTAAAATAACTACTTAAATCTTTACGGTGTGATATTCCAGTCTAAACGAATAAATGAAATAAAACTGACCATTATAGAGTAGCCGTTAAACAAAATTACAATAACATATAACCTACATATGGGTCAATATAACAACAACATCCCCAAAATAACAACAGACTGAAAAAAAAACCCATCATCTTTAACAAAACTAAACATTACCAATAGACGCTATTCTCTACGCAATGCACTATGAAGCAAGCTCAATGCCAACACAGGCACACACCCACCTCATTTTAAAAATCAAAAACTGACAAAAAAAGCAACATCAATTACACAATGTCATATTCCAATGACCAAATATTACAACCAAACAATCTACATTTCAAAAACATAACAAATTTTTATATTACATTTCATAAATAATTTGACATAATACACACAGCTATCCAATTATTTAGACCAGCCAACCCGCAACCACTCAACGACTTCTTTGAAATCGAATACCACAATCCAAATGCAACAAAAACACTTGATGTGGAAACCGTAATATAAGACCTAAAAATAACACAAAGGCAAGCTATCCAAAATGAATAAAAATAATGTTCAACTTATCTTCAAGATATACAAAGAACTCAAAATAACATTAATCTATTTCGTAGTCACAAATTCCACAGTAAATGTATTACATTTTGGATAGATTACAAAATCACATGCCCTAATTGTAGAATACAATTTAAAATTCAATAAACCAAACATCAATAATATAATAATATTTAAACTATTAAAATAGTTTTTAATTTGTTCATAATTTAGAAAAGGTTAAACTGATCATCTAAAATTAACTATATAGTTAATGAATATAAATAAAACAATTCCAAAACCCTAATGACTTTTAACTAAAAAAACAAAGTCTGTCTATACAAATAACTTTTGTTAGTATACTCTTCACATTGTAAAGTCTCTCGAGAAAATTGAAAAAAAATTAATCAAGTCTTAATATACTAAACATTTTTTTTACGGTCAGACAAACGAAACACTTTTTGAATCATGAATTAATCTTGTTTTCTCATATTTAATTGACAGCCACCATCTATGTTTTCGTGTTTTTTTTTCCATTGTTTTCTTACTTTTCATATTCTTTCTCGTCATTTTTATTGTCAAATTTTCATGATAATTGTCATTATTACTTTTACCGTCCAATTCTTCGTTATACTCTTCTTCTTCCTCTTCCTCATCTGCTTTCTCACATTCTTCCACTTAATAACTTGTTAACCCATCAAACTCCAAGACCAAAATCATTGCCTATTTTCTAATAAAATTTCATGGATCAGCATAGTCACCACATGCACTCAATTATTGATATTTTCACATGTATACTTACTCGGTTTTGGATCTACATGTATTGAAACTTCTTGAACCAAAATCTTAATACTATAAAACTGCAAATTACTTGCAGAGAAAGTAATATGAACACATGTATAGCTAATAAAAAGTGTGTTCGTCGTCGATCATTTTTCTTTAAACCTCAAAAATTAACTCAAACAATCAATTGGTGACAGCTTGTCCTGTGAGAAAGTTGTTAAAGGGTGGGGACCAGGGTTCGAGGAATGCCTTGCGCACCAATAACCTACTGTGGATTTGGATGAATAGTTCCATTTCCACAGTGATGGGTTAGGATCGATGTCTTGCATGGCCAGCTTGGAGTCCGTTGGAACGGCTAGCGGGGGGCTAGCGGGGTCCATGGATGGTCCGTTGCGGCAGCTAGCGGGGGGCTAGTGGGTTCTGCGGGACATGTTGTCATATAAAAATTGATTTTTTTCCTGTTTAGAATATCAACCATTTTCTAAAGCTCTCTTCAAAGCCCCAAAATCCTTCAAGCTTGTTGCTCATTCGTAGTAGGAAGCAAATTAGTCTTATTTATAGTGGTTCTCAGCCATTGTCTAAAATTTTTATAGCCAATGTGGGACATTCTACATACACTTAATTATAAGTTTATAAATATAAAAATTTTACATAACTTCAAAAATATTAAATATTGAGATATCTAATTTTGATTGGTCGTTTCAAAAATTTTAATATAGAAAATCCTATAAATTTTAAAAATGTTAATCAGTGACATGTCGAATAAATCCTGTAAATTTTTAAAATGTTAATCAGTGACATGTCAAATCTTGATAGGTTGTTTAAAATCCTAAGTGGACACCGTAAGGAGCTTATAGCTCTAGCTTTTATTAGTATAGATAATTATAATATTTTAAAATTTTAAAATTTGGACGCATGTTAAATTAAGTTTCCTGCTCATTCATAGTTGAAAGCATATTAGTCTTGCTTATAATGATTCTCAACCATTGTCTAAAAAGCTTCTAGCCGTTGTGGGACGTTGTACATTCACTTATTTATAAGTATTTTGATATAGAAATTTTACATAAATTCAAAAATGTTAAATATTGAGATGTCTGATCCTGATTGGTTATTAAAAAAATATGAATAATTACAATATTTTAAACTTTTAAAATTTTAAAATTTGGACGCCTGGTAAATCAAGCTTCCTGCTCATTCATAGTTGAAAGCATATTAGTCTTATTGATAATGGTTCTCAGACATTGTCTAATAAATTTCTAGCCAATGTGGGACGTTGTACATTCACTTATTTATAAGTTTTTTGATATATAAATTTTACATGATTTCAAAAATGTTAAATATTGAGATATTCGACCCCGATTGGTTATTAAAAAAAATCTGGATATACAAAATCCTGGAATTTTTTAAAAATATTAATTAATGAAATGTCTAATCCCTATTAGTTGTTGGGAGATTTTCAAAATTACCTCTATTTCTATGTCATTTTTCAAAAATACCCTTTGATAGTGTCCATTTTTTAAAATATCATTTGTAATATATAAAATGACAAAATTATAAACCCTAAACCCCAAATACTAAACCCTATCCCTTAAAAACTAAACCCTAAATATAATTTGGGAACCCAAACCTACAAAAACAAATTCTAAAAATTAAGTTAACATAAGATAATTGTGTAAAAGAGGGCAAAAATGAAAATTTTTAAAAAAAGGAGTATTTTTGAAAAAGGGTATGCCAAAAAGGGCATTTTTAACAAATTCTCTTAATGGTTTTAAATCCCATGTAGACAGCTTTAAGAGCTTATAGGTTCTACTTTTGTTAGTATAAACTAGGTTTTGAACCCACACGTAGCGGTGGGTTTATTTGATATATTTTGGTGAAAGTGATATATGATTGACGATAATTATAAAATATTATCTTATAGAAATTTTTAAATTACTATTAAGCCAAAACTTTTATTTCAGATACACAATTTTTAATAGTATATATAAATCAGTTGTTTAAAAAAATCAAATTTGAACAAAAGAATTATGAATTTAACTGGACGTCCAGACAAGACGAATCGAACATTCAAACTGGTGACCTTGCATATCCTAAACCATTTCTTTGACCATCAGACAAACAAAAATTTTAGAATCATGAATTAATCTTGTTTTCTCATACTTAATTGACCGCCACCATCTATGTCTTTGTGTTTTTTTCCACTTTTTTCTTACTATTCCTATTCTTTCTCGTTATTTTCATTGTTAAATTTTCATGATAATTGTCATCATTACTTTTACCGTCCGGTTCTTTGTTATACTCTTCTTCTTCCTCTTCCTCATCAGCTTCCTCACATTCTTCCAATGAATAATCGTTTAAAACCATTTTTTTAGACTACCAAAAAACTTGTTAACTCATCAAACTCCAAGACAAAAATCATTGCATATTTTCTCATAAAATTTCATAGATCAGCATAGTCACCACATGCACTCAATTATTAAGACTTTCACTCGTATACTTATTCGGTTTTAGATCCACATGTATTCAAACTTCTTGAAACAAAATCTTTAATATTACAAAATTGCAAATTACTTGCAGAGAAAGTAATATGAATACATGTATAGCTAATAAAATTGTGTTTGTCGTCGATCCTTTTTCTTTAAACCTCAAAAAATAACTCAAATCAAGGTCTTGCGACGTCAATCTTTCTTCCTTAGACCCAAAAATAAAATAAAAATACTGAAACAATATCAAATCACCTATAAATTCATACACAAAAACATGTTTTACAGTTCATAAGAGATGTAAAGCACAAAAAAAGATAAATGATACTTAAACTTTTGATAGAGTTTAAATATTTTTAATATTTTTAACTTTAAAAAAATATTAATCAGTGATATGTCGAATCCCGATAGGTTGTTTAAAATCCGATGTGGACGGCTTAAAAAACTTATAGCTCCAACTTTTCTTAGTATAGATAATTATAATAATTTTAAATTTGGACGCCTGATTAATCAAGCTTCCTTCTCATCCATAGTTGGAAGAATATTAGTCTTATTTATAATGGTTCTCAGCCATTGTTTAAAAATTTTATAGGCGATGAGGGACGTTGTACATACACTTATTTATAATTATTTTAATATAGAAATTTTACATAATTTCAAAAATATTAAGTATTGAGATGTTTGATCCCGATTGGTTTATTTAAAAAACCTGAATATACAAAATTCTGGAAATTTTTAAAAATGTTAATTAGTGACATGTTTAATCCCTATTGGTTGTTTTAAATCCCATGTGGACGCCTTAAGAAGCTTATAGCTCCTACTTTTATTTAGTACTAGATAAGGACCCACTCGATGTGCGGGTTTTAAAATTTTGTAAATAAAATGAATTTAACAAAAATATATTAAAATTTGTTGTACGACTATTTATATTTGTTTTTGCTATAATACATTGATTTATATCCATTTACAAAATTTTGATGTATGTTATTATTAAAAGTGTATTTTTTACACCTAAGTATGCTGTATATTACAAATATATTCTTTACCACCACCTAAGAAAATATATGAATAAACACATTAAACCACCTATTATATATCTATTTATTTTCACTTTTGCATAGTTTCTTTTGTAACATCCGTGAACCAAAATCCCGGTTTGGGAGTTGCATCGGTCGATGCAGATGTTGCGTCGGTCGACGCAAGGTCGAATTCCTGCGTTTTGACTTAAGTCAAACGCTGCGTTTTTGGGTTAAGGGAAAACCCTTAGATGCGAGTTTTGGTCTCATTCGTGTTGTTTTGGCCGTTTTTGAGAGAAAACGAAAGAGAGAAAGAGTTCTTGGGTGTTCTTGGTGATTCTGGGAGATTTGAGGCGTTTTTTGGTGAGATCTGTAGCTGGGATCGTTGTGGGAGCTTCCTAGAGGCTTGTTCTTGTTTGTTTAAGGTTCAGATTCTTCTTTGGCAAAGGTAAGTGCATGACCATGGCTTATCTAAGCTAGAGATCTCTCAGATTTGCTTGTTATGTGTTGTTAGGCTGGTTAGATTGTTATTTGGGACGTTTGGAAGCTTTCTTGTGGCTTGGGATCGAGTTTCGTGGTTGCAGGAACGAAGATCCGGCGAGAAGCTTTGGAGGAAAACGATGCTCGGCATTGCATCGGTCGATGCAGATGCGAGGACGGCGCGTAAACTCTAGGGTTTTCATGTTATGTCGAGCATGCATCAGTCGATGCATATCTTGCATCGGTCGATGCAAGTTAACCTTGCATCGGTCGACGCAAGTTAACCTTGCATCGGTCGACGCAGATCTTGCGTCGGTCGACGCAACCTCCATCTGGTGTCGGTCGATGCATGTTGGTATCGGTCGATGCAGAGTCCTGGTCTGTTATTGTTGATTGTTGAATGTTGTTTGATGGTTAGAGATGTCTCTATTGCTTGTGTGTATAGCCCAGTAGATGGGAGGATTGCCTTACTGAGTGTTTATAAAATACTCATGCATTGCAATATGTGTTTGTGGTGCAGGTAAAGGCAAAGTGTGATCGTGGAATCCAGGCAATGAAGAGGAGGATGTTCTAGGGACTCGGTTTGATGTTGTCTGGCTTGTTAGGTTGCTAGAGGTGAGTCAATAGAACATTGCTAGGTTGCCGGTTCTATGATTTCTGCTATTGATTATTGGCTATTGTTGATGTTATGATTATTGGTTATTATTTATTGGTTATTATTTGGATATTGATTGGTTTTGGATATTCCGCTGTTAGTTGTGATTGTGGTTAGGTGGCTAGTGGGTATGGGACCACTAGTTGTAGTTTATTATTTTATTATATAATTATTATTTAATATTATAAAAAAAGGTCCGTCTTTTCATTTTGGTATCAGAGCCCTTACGGTTCATGGTTTGGGTTCGCTAGGTTTATGTTGTGATATTTTGGATTGTATGCTTTGATTGATTATGTGAGTTAGTCAATTGTGTGTGGCATGGAGTCCTAGAACATCCTCTTTGATCCTTCAATTAGATTCCACGGTGAGTTATTCTTATGTTTCTTTGTGTGGTATTGATTTGTTTTATGTTTGTTAGCCTTTGTTCTTGGAAGATCAGTGGCTAAGGTGTTTGAGTTGTTGGTCGTGGACGGGGACGTGGTCGTGGTAATTGTCGGGCGGGTCCCGAGGCCAGCGAGTGTGTGGTCCAGAGTTCCACGAGGAGGTACGTCAGAGGGTCGCAAGCGTATCAGGAGGGACCAGAGGGGGTTAGCAGGTGAGCGTGCCGGGGGTGCTGGGAACCCAGGTGTGGGGTTGCAGCAGGTGGAGCCCAGGGTCAAGATGATCGCTTGGCGGATCGGTTGGCGTGCTGTTGGAGCGGTTACCGAGAGGAGTACCAGTGTAGGCTCCAGTTATGCCGCATGTGGCGGAGTGCAGCCGAGGGCTGCGGATGTTGAGGACTTTCCACCTTATGTTAAGAGGATGGAGCGGTTGTAGATGACCGGTATGAGATTATTCTCAAGAGGTATCGGACCTAGAGAGGCGGATAGATGGACATATGCAGTTGGAGCAGATATTTCTCTGTTTGGGGGTTAATCCAGTTGGATATTAGAATTTTAGTGCGCAGGTGTAACATTGCAATGTTATACTCAGACCACAGGAGGTACTTTGTGTCGAGAGATGTTTATAGTCGTTAAGGATTGTTGCTCCTAAGGGGATGGTGATTCCCCTGAATACCGATAGCTCGAGGGGCTGAGGGCTCCGAGAGTGGCAGAGGGGATGATGTTCCCCTGAGGGGATGAGTAGTTCCCCTGATACCGAGATCTTGAGGATTGTGGTCCAAGTGTGGAACAGTATAACTCGAAGACGCTGGTCTGAGAGTGAGATCGGTATGTCTCGAAGGTTGCGACCTAAGAGTGGAGGATTTGGGAGCAAGCAATTCCTAGGGCGTGAGTATAAACATAACGATTGAATGTAGACCTCAAGAGATTGACGGTGGTTTAATCTCGGGTTTTAGATGTGTTGACCAATGGGTCAGGGTTTTATGAACCAGAGCGGTTATGAATGTGTGGCTGTTTCGCCAGGATTGTGAGGCCGGTGGTGCTGGAGTCCCGGGAAGGGGAGTTACAGCAGGTTTGAGCCGGGAAAGGCATGTTTGCCAGATACATAAGTTCACGAGAAGCCTTCATGGCAGGATAAACTAATCGTTGCGACGATGTTGGATGAAGTTCATTGGAGATGGACAGGGTTTCTAGATTCAAGGTTTTGGTAAGCTTGTTGGAGGGAATAAGTCAAGTGGTTTGAGTAAGCGGCCTGCAAAGCATTTGAAGCGGTGAATCAGAATATGCGAACGTATGGTACTTGTTTGTTTTATTACATTCGTATTGATGATTTGCTGTGGAGAATTGCCAAGCGAAATGCTATCTTTGGAATAAGCTAACTTGTGGAAGTTTCCCTAACTGGCAAGTTACTAGAGGTTCTTGGAGGAACAAGAGGGTTGATATTCAGGTGGCGGCAAGTTGATGTCTCCATACTTGAGTATTTGTTTAGTTGAGCTGAGTAAGTAACTAGAGGATTTATGGAGCAAGGGATTCATACGCTCTAGTGTATCACCGTGGAGAGCACCGGTGTTGTTTGTTAAAAAGAAGGACGGAAGTCTCCGCTTGTGTATAGATTAATGGGGTTTGAACCGTTATTGTGAAGAACAAGTACCCCCTTCCCAGGATTGATGAGTTGTTGGATCTGTTGAGGGGTGCTACTTGGTTCTATAAGGTATATCTGGCGTCGGGTTATCATCAGATACCGATAGATGAGGCAGATTTGAGGAAGACTGCTTTCAGGACGAGGTATGGGCACTATGAGTTTTTGGTGATGCCTTTCGGGTTGACTAACGTACCAACAACATTTATGAGATTGATGAACTGTGTTTCAGGAGTTTCTGGACATGTCTGTCATCATTTTCGTCGATGATATCCTGGTATTTTCTAAGAGTCCTAAGGAGTATGCAGTGAATTTGAGGGCAGTTCTGGAGAAGCTGCGGGAGCAGAAGTTGTTTGCTAAGTTGAGCAAGTGTAGTTTTTGGCAGCGTGTTATGGGTTCTCTGGGTCACATTGTTTCTGCAGAGTGAGTTTCTGTAGATCTGGAGAAGATTCAGGCTATCAGGGATTGGCCTAGACTACAGAATGTCACTGAGATTAGGAGTTCCTTGGTTTGACAAGTTACTACAGGACCAGGAGATGAAGTCTCTGGTAAGAGAGATCAGTGCGTTGAGCTTGTGTACGGTTTCTCGAGAACCATTGGGTTAGGAGGCGGCTTATGGAGCAGATCTTCTGAGCAGGGTGTGGTGGGCTCAAGAGAAGGATTTGGGGCTGGTGAATGTCTCTAAGGATATTGATTCAGAGTATCAGGTCTAAGCTAATGGTACTATCTTGGTGCGCGGTCGGATTTGTGTGCCCAAGGATGAGGATTTGAGATAGGAGATCTTGAGGGAGGCTCATGCGAGCATGTTTTCTATTCATCCAGGAGCGACTAAGATGTACCGTGATCTCAAGAGGTACTATCATTAGGCCGGCATGAAGAAGGTTGTAGCTAGTTGGGTCGCGAGGTGCGACGTGTGTCAGCTGGTGAAGGCTGAGCATCAGGTTCCAAGCGGATTACTAAAGAGTCTATCCATTCCAGAGTGGAAGTGGGATATGATCACGATGGATTTTGTAGTAGGATTGCCAGTGTCACGGACCTTTGATGCTATCTGGGTCATTGTGGACCGGTTGACTAAGTCAGCACATTTTCTGGCCATTAAGAAGATTGATGGAGCAACGGTCTTGGCTAAGAAGTATGTGAGGGAGATAGTCAAATTGCATGGGGTGCCGGCGAGCACTGTGTCTGATAGGGATTCTAAGCTCACTTCGGTGTTCTGGAAGGCATTTCAAGCAGAGATGGGCACTAAGGTGCATATGAGTACAGCTTATCATCCCCAGACAGATGGACAGTCTGAGAGGACGATCCAGACGCTGGAGGATTTGCTGAGGATGTGTGTGTTGGATTGGGGTGGCCATTGGGCGGATCACCTGAACCTGGTAGAGTTTGCTTACAACAACAGTTATCAGGCGAGTATTAAGATGGCTCCTTATGAGGCTTTGTATGGGAGACCATGTCGTACACCGTTATGCTGGACTCAGGTGGGGGAGAGGAGCATGTTTGGTGCTAGTTTTGTTCAGGAGACCTCAAAGAAGATTCGGGTTCTCAAGCTGAACATGAAGGAGGCTCAGGATAGGCAGAGAAGTTATGTTGATAGGAGGAGGAGAGATCTTGATTTTCTGGTAGGAGACAGAGTGTACCTAAAGATGGCCATGTTGCGGGGTCCGAAAAGGTCATTATCAGAGACTAAGTTGAGTCCGAGGTATATGGGCCCATTCAGAGTGATTGAGCGGGTTGGACCTGTGGCATATAGACTAGAGATTCTCGAGGTTATGCGTGCATTCCATAAGGTTTTCCATGTGTCTATGTTGCGGAAGTGTCTCTGTGAGGGTGAGCAAGTGTTGGCCAAGATTCCCGAGGATCTTCAGCCTAACATGACATTAGAGGTGAGACCAGTGAGGGTTCTCGAGAGGAGGATCAAAGAACTTCGGAAGAAGAAGATTCCTTTGATGAGAGTCCTGTGGGACTGTGATGGTGTTGAGGAGCAGACTTGGGAACCTGAGGCAAAGATGAAAGCAAGGTTCAAGAAGTGGTATGAGAAACAAGCCGCCACTTGAGCTTGTTTAGCCTGGTTACATCTGTAATCCGTGGCTGGAGCGGGAATGGAGTACTCCAGCCCATCTCTCTTGTTACTCGGTCGCTTGGGGTGGTTGGTTGTGCGACTCAGTAATAAGATGAGGTGGTGTTCGGGGTACAAAGTTTCCGTGAGGCGGGGTTTTTGGAGGAAAGTTTCCTGGAATAGGAGTTTCCAAAAGTGGAAAGTTTCCAAAAAATGGAAAGTGCTAAATATGGAAAGTTTTACGGGAGTTAGAATTTGTCCATTTAGCGGTGGAGAGCCTTGGAGGGGCTTGTGTGTGGCCTTAGTGGCGGACTTTTGAGTCAATATGCCTGTGTGTGGCAGTCTTTTAGACATTGTGTGGCCTTTGTGGCGGGTTGTTTAGCCGTTGTGTGGCCTTTGTGGCGGGCTTTTTAGCCAATTGCGTGGTCTTTGTGGCGGCTTGTTTAGCCAGAGTGTCTTTGTGACGGTCCTTCGGGACAGATGGTCTTTGTGACGGTCCTTCGGGACAGATGGACTTTGTGACGGGCTGTTTAGCCAGAGTGTCTTTGTGACGGTCCTCTTTAGGACATTTGTATGGCCTTGGTGGCGGTCCTCTTTAGGATATTTGTTTGGCCTTGGTGGCGGTCCTCTTTAGGACATTTTGTTTGGCCTTGGTGGCGGTCCTCTTTAGGACATTTTGTTTGGCCTTTGTGGCATGTATATGATCCTTGTGTGGTCATGAGGTATTCCAGTGAGGGGATATGTGGTTGGTAGGACATTGAGATGTTTTACGCGAGCCACGGGAAGGAAACCTGGATAGGGATAGGTCTCAGACGTGTTCCGAATTGTTTGGTCGTGACTCTTGGAGGACTTTGGTTCTCCTAGTACTGCCATATTCGGAGACTTTGTGACTTTGGAGTACGGTTGGTATATCGACTTTGGACGACGGTCCGGAGGCGCGCTGTAGGGTGACGACCTGAGAGACGAGTTTGGATTTTTCCTTATGTATTATGGCATGCGGGTTTAGGCCCGATGAGGAGCAAACATTGGCATGCAGACTTAGGTCTGATGAGGAGCCAATGAAACTCAAGGTTTAGGCCTATGAGAAAAAGGAAAGTCCAAAAGTCGAGAGCAAATGACGCCTGGAGCGTGAGTCTATCGCCTAGAGGTGACCTTCTGTAGATCGGTCGGAGGAGTGCGGGCCGTGGAGTCGGTTGCACGGGAGTCCTTGGCTGAGGGTTGTTCGAGATTCGAGGATGAATCTAGATTGGTGGGAGAGAATTGTAACATCCGTGAACCAAAATCCCGGCTTGGGAGTTGCATCGGTCGATGCAGATGTTGCGTCGGTCGACGCAAGGTCGAATTCCTGCGTTTTGACTTAAGTCAAACGCTGCGTTTTTGGGTTAAGGGAAAACCCTTAGATGCGAGTTTTGGTCTCATTCGTGTTGTTTTGGCCGTTTTTGAGAGAAAACGAAAGAAAGAAAGAGTTCTTGGGTGTTATTGGTGATTCTGGGAGATTTGAGGGGTTTCTTGGTGAGATCTGTAGCTGGGATCGTTGTAGGAGCTTCCTAGAGGTTTGTTCTTGTTTGTTTAAGGTTTAGATTCTTCTGTGGCAAAGTTAAGTGCATGACCATGGCTTATCTAAGCTAGAGCTCTCTCTGATTTGCTTGTTATGTGTTGTTAGGCTGGTTAGATTGTTATTGGGGACGTTTGGAAGCTTTCTTGTGGCTTGGGATCGAGTTTCGTGGTTGCAGGAACGAAGATCCGGCGAGAAGCTTTGGAGGAAAACGATGCTCGGCATTGCATCGGTCGATGCACTTTGTGCGTCGATCGATGCAGATGCGAGGACGGCGCGTAAACTCTAGGGTTTTCGTATTATGTCGAGCATGCATCGGTCGATGCATATCTTGCATCGGTCGATGCAAGTTAACCTTGCATCGGTCGACGCAACCTCCATCTGGTGTCGGTCGATGCATGTTGGTATCGGTCGATGCAGAGTCCTGGTATGTTATTGTTGATTGTTGAATGTTGTTTGATGGTTAGAGATGTCTCTATTTCTTGTGTGTATAGCCCAGTAGATGGGAGGATTGCCTTACTGAGTGTTTATAAAATACTCATGCATTGCAATATGTGTTTGTGGTGCAGGTAAAGGCAAATTGTGATCGTGGAATCCAGGCAATGAAAAGGAGGATGTTCTAGGGACTCGGTTTGATGTTGTCTGGCTTGTTAGGTTGCTAGAGTTGAGTCAATAGAACATTGCTAGGTTGCCGGTTCTATGATTTCTGCTATTGATTATTGGATATTGTTGATGTTATTATTATTGGTTATTATTTATTGGTTATTATTTGGATATTGATTGGTTTTGGATATTCCGCTGTTAGTTGTGATTGTGGTTAGGTGGCTAGTGGGTATGGGGCCACTAGTTGTAGTTTATTATCTTATTATATAATTATTATTTAATATTAAAAAAAAAGGTCGGTCGTTTCATCTTTAATCACTAAAATTTTTAGTTCAAGAAACATCTCGAATAAAAAATATATTATATAGCATACTAATCATTAGTCAATGATGTATCATCACAATAGTATATGCCCAACCATGGAGAGAACCTCGGCTCCACCCTCCTCCGTTATGGGGAGAACCTTGCATCCAACCTCTTCCACCATGATGAGAACCTTGGCTCCGCCTTCCTCCCTTGGGGAAATAACCTTGCATGTGTCTAACCTGCTCCACCATGGAGAGAACCTTGGCTCTGCCCTCCTCATGTGTGGAGAGAACATGTTCACGTCTTTTAACTATCTCAAAGTGGCATGCTCCGACAACCTATGAAACTAAAAGCCCTTTTCCAACATCAAAAAATCTTTTGATATTAACTAAAGTTAAATTTCTCAATGTATTCGTTGAGGTGCCTTTGACACAACATGATATTGCCTCTGGCTCCGAGCTCCTAAAAACCTATCAAAAATGGTTTATGTTTTTCTAATCTATCTATTTATGTTTGTTGTAAGCTTGTGTGTTTGATTAGCCTATTTTATCCAACCATTAGATCAATAAAGTTTTAATTGAATGAATGGTAACAATTATGTTTGCATAAAAAAAAATTCTATGACCAACCAATCAAGGTTAAAAAATTTTAAGAAAATTAATTTGACATAATTAAAAAATAAAATTATAAGCACAATAATATATGAATCTCAAATCAAAGATGAAAATCTAAATTAAATAAAACAATCTAAAAATACTACAATAAAATTTGAAATACATTATTAGAAAAAAGATGCATATATTAATCTTATATTTTTTTTGGGCCAACATATTAATCTTACCTATCCAAACTAAAAGATAAAAAGTAGGAGGAAATTTTGGTTTAGAAATATAAGAAAAATTTACCTTCCCATTATAACTTTTTTACTAATATAACAAAGTTTAAAGCAGTGTTTTTGAATAAATTATTTTGTTAGATGAAAAATGTTAGACATATACGTTAATATAGAAGTGATTGTTTACATTTTTTAGAATTAATAATTAACTGTAAATTTTCCTTAAACCTTTTTTATTGAATTAATAACTTAAATTTAAAAATAAGTAAATAATGTTATAATTTCAAAATTTTAAAATATATAATCTCCTTATAATTATTTTTATTATATTTTGCCATAATTTCAAATTTCTCTTATAATTATGTTCTTACATTATTAATATTGTTTAAACATTTTTTTTTAATTTGTGAAATGACCTTAGTGTAGTGGCAGGAGGTAAGTATATTTGTAGAAGACACCATCACACCAGTGATCGAGTCCCTCTTCCTTCAGATGTAGGAATTTGACTAATGGACCGGCCAGTTGTGGCCCAATGGTTGACCAGAAAAACAATTTTCTATTTTTTTTTTTTTTTTTTTTTTTGTCATAATCTCAAATCACTCTTATTAATATTAACTTTTACACATGTCAAAATCTTAGATTAATAACTTGACATGTGTCAAAATCTTGTTAATGACTAACTTTCAAAACACAACTTTATATAATAGGATAGATTTAAAAGTTTATACATACATTATAAATTAGTTACTGAAATTAACAAATTTATGTAATACAACAATGAAGTTCCAAAACTGAAAACACAATAAACAAATAACTTTATGTATATCCAAATTTGTTGAAAACACGATTAAAAACCTAAATAATTAAAAAAGTCAAGCAAAAACCAAAAATAACAAACCCTACTAGGTGACCTCTCCCTAGTCTTATTATATAAACCTTGGTTCTTAAAGTTAATAACTCACCAGATCGTGACACGTGTTAATTTTAACGATCAGAGATCAAAGTTAAAAACTCACCAGATCATGACACGTGTCAATTTTAACGATCATAGATCAAAATTAGTAATTCATCAGATCGTGACACATGTCAATTTTAAAAAGTTAGTAACTCACCAGATCGTGACACGTGTTAATTTTAACAATTCGAGATCAAAGTTAAATACTCACCATATTATGACACGTGTCAATTTTAACGATCATATATCAAAGTTAGTAATTCATCAGATTGTGACACATGTCAATTTTAACCATTAAAAATCACAGTTTTCAAGCTTGGTAAAACAAAGCATAATATAATTGTAATCTTATTATATTAAAAAAACAACTAAAATAAATATACTATGTGCCATCCATATCAAATTTTCACTGTTACAAAGATTCTCAACCACTACATAGTAAAATAAATATACTATGTGCCATCCATATTTGGTCGTATAATTATACTATATAACCTAGCACATTAATTTTCATGTTTTTGTTTGCACAAAAAAAAAAATATGTCTCTATGGTTAGCCAATTTCAGACAATGAGTACTGCAACAAGATTTGTGAAGGCCATGCGAAGAAAACGAAGATCATGGAGAACTGATTGGCATTCTTAGGAAAAAGCTTAAATTAATAATTTTATTATATTAAAAATCTTATTATATAAAGTTGAGTTTTCAAATTAGCCACATGTCAAGTATACTGATGAAATGTTGACACGTGTCAAAAATTATTATTTTCAAAATAGCTAATTAAAAAAATAACATTAAATCTAAATAAAATTTACATGTTTATCTAAAAAAATTCTAAATCACAAAAGGAAAATTAACAAAACTAATATATTTTCTATTGTAAGCTACTTATGTTATACATGTTTTCTCAATAAGATTTTGACATGTATAAACCAAAAAAGTAATTCACTAAGCATGTATTTTATTATTAATAAATTATGTCAAAAAAATAAGTTGAGAAGAATTAATAAATTATCCCCCTCTCCAGGATATCGTCGCCCTACTTTTGATTCGGGTAAAAATAAGTTGAGAATTTATGATTTGAGAATATTTGAGACGAGGTCATAACTTTAAGTTGTTTTGGTACAATTGGATACTTCTGAAGAGTAAATAGGTCGTTGATCCTTAACTTGATTATGACATATGTCGTGTTTTGGATTGTATATAAAGTTTCTATTTTGTATATCTTAATTATCTAAGACCTATATATACCATCATGAATATAATTTACAAATTTTTATTATTACATTATATTAAATTTCTTTCAATTTCTCAATTTTTTGGGTTAGTCATAAAATCATTGTAATTGAGTAGATAATTTTCACCAGTTGTTCATCTAATATATTTGGAGTAAAAAAAAGTTCATGGTTAAAGAAATTATGTCACAAAACAATTTTAGTAATTATAAAAACTATAATTATGCCAAAATGAAAGTAAAGCAACATAAAAGTTGTTTAATTTGTTTAGAAGACATTTTATAGGTGGTGATAAATAGCATACATTAATAATAAAATAATTTTGGGTGTGAGAACATATTTTTAATGGTAAAACATAGAGTAATATTGTATGTGGTTACTTATTCGATGTTGATTTGATGAATTTGTTGCATGTAAAATATTTTGTGAATAAGTTGTGAAACGTTTTTGAAATATGACAATAATAATATTTGTAATGATGAATATTTGGCAAAATTTTTAGTGGGATATAATTTAACTTTAAATTATTATAATATATTAAAAATATAAAAATATAAATAAATGTATGAAGGTAAATACAAATATTCTCTAACTTAAATTATTTATATATTTATTTTAGAAAAAAAATTTCTTTATATATTTTTGAAAAATTGTTTTAGATTTAAGATTTATTTTTTCAAACAATTCTTGAACCCGCACATCGTGCGGGCCCTTATCTAGTATTATATAAAGCAAGAGAATACCTTTATATATACGCAGATTTTACAAAAAAATATTTCTAAACTTTACAATTAGTGATTTCATTAGTTCTTTAGTACAATATAATGCTTTTTTTTGTTTGCACGTAAAATTTCATTCTTTCCAAAATGATACAAGGAGACATGAGCATAATCGGACAACATCCAACTCGCATGCTTGAAAGATAAGCACATGAGCAGGCATAACTTGAACATAGAGACAGAAGCTTGACAAAACTTGATAGGGAACCAGGAGAAATGTTAAACCAAACTATCACAAGATAGAAAAAGCGTTCGACAAATAACCATCTGGTAAGAAGATAGTCACTAATATATAAAAATACTGTGACGTTAAGATGAGAGACGAACCAACAGAGATGGTTCTAGGCTGGAAGCAATTTGGATCTGCCTCCAACACAGAAAGGAGGCTGTCAGAGAAGTATCCGGTAAACAACTTTTGCCAGAAAAGAGTGAAAACCTGTAACATCCGCGAACCAATTTTATGGTTTTTATGGTGGGTGTCGATCGACACCAAGGAGAATATTGGTTTATACCGAGTTGTTAGTGTCGGTCGACACTAACCTTTGTCAGGTGTCAGTGTCGATCGACACTAGGTGGATGTATGTCGACACCAACTTTCTGCAGACGATCGATACTTGCTTTTCCTGGTTTGATTGTGTTATTTTGTTATTTGTTGAACATTGAATTTCAATTTCTTGTGTATATAGCCCAATAGATGGGAGGATTGCCTCAATGAGTATTTGTGATAATACTTATGTATCTCAATTGTGATTTGTGATACAGGTAAAAGCAAGGTGTGATCGTTGAATCAAGGCAATCAAGAGGATGATGTTCTAGTGGCTCGATTGGTTGATGTCTGGCTTCTGTTAGGTTGTTAGAGTTGAGTCTTTAGAATGTTGCCAAGGATTTTTGGTTCCTTGGTTTATGTTATTCTTTTGAAATTGCTGGATGTCTTAGATTATTGATATTGGATTAGCTGTTATTGGATTAATTAAAGTATTTCTGGTTTAATGATGTTATTTATTTCTTCTGTTGTATTGATTGAGATTAGGATGCTAGTGAGTATGGGATCACTAGTTATTTATTACATTAAAAACAAAAAATGGGTTGGATCGTTTCAAAACCAAACAAACAAAGTGATTATTAAAGCAAACTAGGCAAACAGAGAAGTATCCACGGGAGAGGCTAGAGGAGTATCCGGTGAGATGCTTCAGAAGTATCCGGTGACACCTTGCTTTACAAAGATGCCAGAACGAGAGGTGAGATCTGGTGGGAGATGAACGGAGTAAGAAGAAGGACACATCCAATAAGAGTTCCACCTAGGCTTATGATAGGTTGAGAATTCCTCTAGCCTTGATGAAGAAGAAGATGAGGACAAGTGGGAGAAGAGCAAGACAGTGGGAGAAGAAAAGGATCTGTGAAAGTGGCTGAATAGAGAAGTGGAGAGAAGCCTGGTTCTGGAGAAGAGGGTTCTACTTTATTAAGTTATCAATACATTGTCGTTTTAAACTTATGAACTTGTATTTAATTGGAACCTGAACAGTAGGGTTTACTTATCTTATGAAAAAAACATTAATCTTCTAACCTCACCTCCTTCTATCCCTCTTATCTCTTATTCCTCTCCTTATCTTACTCTTTCTTCTCTATTTCTGTATCGAGTTAAGTCGTGACTTAACATGTGGTACTTTCATTGAGAGCGATGGCTTCCACACCGGATCCACAACAAAGCTCTTTGGAACTCGAGTCTCGGGTGGTGGCGGAGACACCACAATCAAACGAATCAGCGGACCAACGCGAAGCTCGCCGTGATAGGGAGATGTCGATGTTGTGGGAAGTGGTTCATAACATCAACGCCCAACTCCAGTCGATGTCGCTCAACCGCAGCAGCACTCCACCGGGGTTTACCACTCCGACGACAGGGGTTCTTCCTCAGACCCCAGTGACAGCTTCGGGAAGTGGAGAGCAAGCCCGACCAGAGAAGGCTTTACCACTAGCGAACCCTAGATCTACTGAAGGGGTCTTGACAGCTCCGACGGTGGTTCCTGCTACGACGGTGGTAACGGGGTTTGCAAATCCTCAACACCGAGTGGAGATACCTACCGAGGGTTTGTTGCCAACTCCGACAGCGGTGTAGTATCAACAACACAGGGGAGGTATGGCTCGTAACCGAGTAGATCTACCACTGTTTGAAGGTCAGAACGCCGAGGACTGGTTGTTTAGGATGGAAAAAGGGTTCTTTATGAACAATACCCCGGAGTATGAGAAGCTGGATGAAGCAGTGGCTTGCTTGACTGGTTCGGGTATAAGGTGGTGGAGACACGCTGAGGATAGGATGCGGATTAGGAATTTGAAGGACTTCCAGGACAGGTTTAAGGACAGGTTTAAACCCAGTCGAGGTTGCTCGGCCATGGATCGCTTGCTCACCATTCGTCAATACGGTACTATCGATGAGTATCGTGACCAATTTGAAGAACTAACTGTGGAGCTTCCACAAGTGTCAGATGAAGTGTAGGAGGCTTCGTTCCTGAGGGGAGTTAAGAAACATTTGCGAGACCCAATCCTTCGGAGTAGACCACCAGACATGAACGCAATAGTGGATATGGCTCGGTTGGTGGAGTTTCAAGAGAGCAAGAATAGCTGTTCCCAAGTTCGCTCCTTTTCACGACCTGCGGGAAATAACTCGTACTCTCACCAGGGATATTCCTCATGAAAACCAGTAGACACAGTGAAGGTGACGAGTAAACCGAATTGAGGCAAAGGTTACAATCCGTGTAGGCATTGTGGGGATTGCTGGTTTAGTGGGCACAAATGCAGACAGCCGAGACTCATGTGTTTGGAAGTCGAGGAAGAAGAGGACCCTATCGAGTTTGAGGAGCAGAAAACTGTAGAACCTGTTGTGGAGCAAGAGGAAGATCCTGACATGGTGACAGAAACCTTGGGATCCATGGGAGGAGTTTCTGCAGAACAGTCCATGCGCATGAGGGGTAGGATCAAAGGTAAGCCTGTTGTTGTGATGCCTAGATTCAGGGGCTACTAGAAAATTTATTTCTGATAAGTTGGTACAGGAGCCTTGCTTACCAGTTGCAGAACATCGCAAGTTTGGAGTTCGTGTAGCAGGGGGGCAGATCCTCAAGGGAAGTGGCAAGTGTTCACGTTTACTGTTGGAGATCCAAGGGGTCGACATTGTGGAGGACTTCCTGTTGTTTGATCTGAGGGATTCTGATGTTATATTGGGGTTTCCGTGGTTAGCTTCCTTGGGAGACACCAGAACAAACTGGGCAATGCTTAAACTTAGTTGGCAGATTAGAGCGAAGTGGGTGACCATTGTGGGTGATCCAGCGTTGAGCAAGGTTCAAGTTTCCCTGAACTCAATGGAGAGGATGGTGCGTAGGAAAGGAGAAGTCTATTTATTGGAGCTAACCACCTTGTTCGAAAGCGAAGAGCACGGTCCAACTGAACAGAATGAGAAGGAGATAAACGGCCTATTAGAACGCTACCAGATGGTGTTTCAAATGCCAAATCGTCTGCCTCCAGTCAGAAATCGTGAGCATGCTATCACACTAAAAGATGGGCAGTTCCGGTAAACCTTCGACCTTATCGGTATTCATTTGTGCAAAAGAACAAAATAGAGAAACTGATCCAGGAGATGTTGAGTGCACAAATCATCAGACCAAGTGTGAGCCCTTATTCCAGTCCGGTCCTCATAGTCAAGAAGAAGGATGGAGAGTGGAGATTCTGTGTTGACTACAGAGCCCTGAACTCGGTGACAGTACCTGATCGATATCCAAGTCCGGTGATTGAAGAACTCCTTGATGAACTAAATGGAGCAGTGGTGTTCTCGAAACTGGATCTCAAGTCAAGGTACCACCAAATACGAGTCAAGAGCAATGACGTGGCTAAAACTGCTTTCAAAACGCACCAGGGGCATTACAAATTTCTAGTCATGCCTTTCGGCCTTACCAACACACCCTCAACATTCCAGAGTGTCATGAATGATCTGTTCAGGCCTCATCTTCGCCAGTTTGTGCTAGTATTCTTCGAGGACATCTTAGTCTACAGCTCAAGTCTGGCAGAGCATATACGACACCTAGAAGTTGTCTTGAGACTCCTTCAGCAAAACCAGTTCTATGCCAACCTGAAAAAGTGTTCATTCGGTCAGACCAAGGTGGCGTATCTTGGACATGTTATATCAGGAGATGGAGTGGCAGCTGATCCAGAGAAAATCTCTGCCATGGTGGATTGGCCAGAGCCAAAGTCGGTGACAGAGTTGAGGGGGTTCTTAGGGCTTACCGGTTATTACCGCAGGTTTGTCAAAAACTATGGAAAGATTGCACGGCCGTTGACAGAGTTACTAAAAAAGAATGGGTTTCAGTGGACACCTGGAGCTACGGAAGCCTTCCAAGCCTTGAAAACGGCAGTGACAAGTCTCCCAGTTCTAGTGTTGCCAAACTTTGAGAAGGAGTTTACTATAGAGACAGATGCGTCGGGGTTAGGTATTGGGGCTGTGTTATCTCAAGTCCGTCGGCCAGTAGCTTTCATCAGCCATGCGTTCTCGTCCCAAGGTCACATCAGATCAGTTTATGAGAGACAGTTGTTGGCGATAGTCAAGGCTGTCACGAAGTGGAAACACTACTTGACAGGTAAGGAGTTTGTCATTAAGACTGATCAACGGAGCCTGCGTCACCTTTTAGAACAGAAAGCAGTGCCCACGGTTCAACAAAGGTGGGCTGTAAACTCATAGGTCTGAATTACCGCATAGAGTATAAACCAGGGGTGGAAAACAGGGTTGCTGATGCCTTATCCAGAAGGCCACCATCGGAGACAATACTACAGCTCAATCTGGTGGCTCCATTGAACATTGACATGAAGGAGTTAATGAAACAAGTTCGAGAGGATGAGGAGCTGGGAGCTATAGTCAAAGGATTGGAGAAGGGAGAAAGGGTGAAAGAAGGGTATAGTTTGGAGAAGGGAATGTTGTTCAAAGAAGGTCGTGTGGTGATACTGTCGAGATCTCCTTTCATTCCAAGCCTTTTGGAAAAATTCCACTCTAGTGTGGTTGGTGGCCATGAAGGAGCGCTTAAGACGTTTAAGAGGTTGTGTCAGGAAGTTTATTGGCGTGGTATGAGAAAGGATGTGGTAGAATTCATAACCAAGTGCCAAGTCTGCCAAGAGAACAAGTATTCGACATTATCACCTGCAGGTCTTTTGGCTCCCTTACCCATTCCTGCTTGAGTTTGGTCCGACATCAGTTTAGAATTTGTCGAAGGGTTGCCAAAATCTAGAGGGGTCAATGAGATTTTGGTAGTGGTGGATAGACTATCTAAGTATAGTCACTTTATCGGGCTGAAGCATCCTTTCACTGCAAAGACTGTCGCAGAGGCGTTTATCAGAGAGGTAGTACGGTTGTATGGCTTCCCAGAAACCATGGTGTTTGTTCGTGACAGGGTTTTCCTGAGCAGATTTTGGTCTGAACTCTTCAAGTCTCAAGGAGCCGCACTTCACAAGAGCACGGCATACCACCCTCAGACTGATGGCCAGACAGAAGTGGTAAATCGGGGCCTGGAGACGTACTTAAGGTGTTTTGCGAGCAGGAGACCGCCCTCTTGGTTTCAGTGGTTTCCCTGGGCGCAGTACTGGTACAATACTTCGTATCACTCATCTACCCAAACAACACCCTTTATGGCGGTTTATGGCAGAGAGCCCCGGAAACTTTTACGTTATGGTAATACACCTACCGCGAATGCTTCAGTGGAGGAATTGTTGAGAGACTGTGATAGTTTGCTGGTGGAACTGAGGGAGAACTTGGATTTAGCTCAGCACAAAATGCAGAAAGGAGCAAATAAACATCGCAGAGATGTAACATATCAGGTGGGTGACTGGGTCTACTTGAAGCTGAGGCCTTATCGTCAACAATCTTTAGTGCAGCGGAGGAACGAGAAGCTTGCACAAAGATACTTCGGTCCCTATCAGGTCGTAGAAAAGGTGGGAAGAGTCGCCTATACTCTGAAGCTTCCTGCACACAGTCAGATTCACCCAACGTTTCATGTCTCTCAGTTGAAGGGTGCGATTCCCAGTGACTGCCAAGCTCAAGACTTGCCCCCAATCCTCACCCCAACTCTGGAATGGGCAACTGAGCCTGAAAGCATTACTGATATTCGCAAGGGGACTGACAGGAAGAATGAAACTGAGGTTTTGGTGCAGTGGAAGGGATTACCGACTGCAGAGTCGACATGGGAACCGTTGTCTACATTGATTTATCAGTACCAGAATTTTAACCTTGAGGACAAGGTTAGTTCACTTCGAGAGAGTATTGATAGGTTGAGAATTCCTCTAGCCTTGATGAAGAAGAAGATGAGGACAAGTGGGAGAAGAGCAAGACAGTGGGAGAAGAAAAGGATCTGTGAAAGTGGCTGAAGAGAGAAGTGGAGAGAAGCCTGGTTCAGGAGAAGAGGGTTCTACTTTATTCAGTTATCAATACATTGTCGTTTTAAACTTATGAAGTTGTATTTAATTGGAAGCTGAACAGTAGGGTTTCCTTATCTTATGAAAAACAACATTAATCTTCTAACCTCGCCTCCTTCTATCCCTCTTATCTCTTATTCCTCTCCTTATCTTACTCTTTCTTCTCTATTTCTGTATCGAGTTAAGTCGCGACTTAACAGCTTATGTCTTTAGAGCCGATGAACCTAGAAAAAACCCACAAACAGAAACAGACCAACTGATGGGCTGAGCCTAATTGAAACGACCGACTATTTTTTTTTTAATAAATAATAAATAATATATATATAAACTACAACTAGTGGTCCCATACCCACTAGCCACCTAACCACATTCACAATCAACAGCGGAATAACAAAAACCAATATCCAATAATAAACCAATAATAATAAAATAAAAACCAGTATTAATTCCAATCACAAACTAATGATCCAAACAGCATAAATCAAATAACCAGCAATGCTAAACAATATTCTAGGACTCCACTCTAGCAACCTAGCAGAAGCCAGACAACCAAGCGAACCACTAGAACATCCTCCTATTCATCGCCTTGATTCTACGATCACACTTTGCCTTTACCTGCACCACAAACACATATTAAGATGCATGAGTATTTGATAAACACTCAGTAAGGCAATCCTCCCATCCATTGGGCTATACACACAAGCAATACAGTCATCTCTAACCATCAACAACAACCAACAAACAACAATAAACAAACCATGACTCTGCATCGACCGACACCAATATGCATCGACCGACACTAGATGGAGGTTGCGTCGACCGACGCAAGATCTGCGTCGACCGATGCAAGGTTAACTTGCATCGACTGATGCTCCCAATGCATCGACCGACGCATGCTCGACATAACACGAAAACCCTAGAGTTTACGCGCCGTCCTCGCATCTGCATCGACCGACGCCCAAAGTGCATCAACCGATGCAATGTCGAGCATCGTTTTCCTCCGAAGCTTCTCGCCGGATCTTCGTTCCTACAACCACAAAACTCGATCCCAAGCCACAAGAAAGATTCCTAACGTCCATAGCAACAATCTAACAAGTCTAACATCACACAGCAAGCAGATTAAAGAGTTCTCTAGCTTAGATAAGCCATGGTCCAGCACTTACCTTTGCCAAGACAAATCTGAACCCAAACACAAGAAGAAAACGCTTCTAGGAAGCTCCTACAACGATCCCTGCTACAAATCTCTACAGGAACAGCCTCAAATCTCCAGGAATCACCAAGAACACCAAGAAAACTTCTCTTTCTCTTTTGTTTCTCTCCAAAGCGGCTAAACACGCCTAATGAGACAAAACACGAGCTTAAGGGTTTTCCTTTTCCCAAAATGCAGCGTTTGACTTAAGTCGAAACGCAGGAACTTGACCTTGCATCGACCGATGCAACATCTGCATCGACCGATGCAACTCCCTAACCGGTATTTCGGTTCACGGATGTTACAATTCTCCCCCACCAATCTAGATTCGTCCTCGAATCTCGAACAACCATCGGCCAAGGACTCCTGTGCAACCGTCTCCACGGCCCGCACTGCTTCGACCGATCTACAGAAGGTCACCTCTAGGCGATAGACTCATGCTCCAGGTGTTATTTGCTCTCGACTTTTTAGACTTTCCTCAACTCATAGGCCTAAACCTTGAGTTTTTATTGGCTCCTCATCAGACCTAAGTCTGCATGCCAAATGTTGGCTCCTCATCGGGCCTAAACCCGCATGCCATAATATATATAAGGAAGAATCCAAAACTCGTCTCTCGGGTTGCCACCCTACAGCGTGCCCCCGGATCGTCATCCGAAGTCGATATACCAACCATATTCCCAAGCCACAAAGTCTCTGAATATGGCAGTACTAGGGGAACCGAAGTCCCCCAAGAGCCGCGAGCAAACAATTTTAAACACGTCTGAGTCCTATCCCTATCCAGGTTTCCTTCCCGTGGCTCGCGTAAAACATCTCAATGTCCTACCAACCACATATCCCCTCACTGGAATACCTCATGACCACACAAGATCATAAACACGCCACAAGGGCCGCCACCAAGGCCAAACAAAATGTCCTAAAGAGGACCGCCACCAAGGCCAAACAAATGTCTTAAAGAGGACCGCCACCAAGGCCAAACAAATGTCCTAAAGAGGACCGCCACCAAGGCCACTCGTCCCGAAAGACCGTCACAAATACCATCTATCCCGAAGGACCGTCACAAAGACCATCAGTCCCGAAGGACCATCACAAAGACCATCTGTCCCAAAGGACCGCCTAAACAGGCACCCTGGCTAAGCAGCCCACCACTAAGGCCAAACAATTGGCTAAACAGCCTGCCACAAAGGCCACACAATGTCTAAAAACACCGCCACACAGGGGCACACTGACTCAAAATTCCGCCACTAAGACCACACAAGCCCTCCAAGGCTCTTCATCGCTAAAATGGACAAATTCTAACTCTGGTAAAACTTTCCATATTTAGCACTTTCTATTTTTGGAACTTTCCACTTTTGGAAACTTCTATTTTAGGAAACTTTCCTCCAAAATTCCCGCCTCACAGGAACTTGGTACCCCGAACACCACCTCATCTTGTTACTGAGTCGCACAACCAACCACCCCAAGCGACCGAGTAAACAAGAGAGATGGACTGGAATACTCCATTCCCTCTCCAGCCACGGATTACAGATGGAACCAGGCTAAACAAGCTCAAGTCGCGGCTTGCTTCTCATACAAATTCTTGAACCTTGCCTTCATCTTCGCCTCAGGCTCCCAAGTCTGCTCCTCAAAACCATCACAGTCCCACTGGACTCTCATCAAAGGAATCTTCTTCCTCTGAATTTCCTTAATCCTCCTCTCGACAACCCTCACTGGTTCCACCTCCAATGTCATGTTAGGCTGAAGATCCTCAGGAATCTTAGCCAACACCTGCTCACCCTCACGAAGACACTTCCGCAACATAGACACATGGAAAACCTTATGGAATGCACGCATAACCTCGGTTAACTCCAGTCTATGTGCCACTGGTCCAACCCGCTCAATCACTCTGAATGGACCCATATACCTCGGACTCAACTTAGTCTCTGACAATGACCTGTTCAGACCCCGCAACATGGCCATCTTGAGGTACACTCTGTCTCCTACCTGAAACTCAAGATCTCTCCCCCTCCTATCAGCATAACTCCTCTGCCTATCCTGAGCCTCCTTCATGCTCAGCTTTAGAACACGAATCTTCTCTGAGGTTTCCTGAACAAAACTAGCACCAAACATGCTCCTCTCCCCCACGTGAGTCCAGCATAACGGTGTACGACATGGCCTACCATAAAAAGCCTCCTAAGGAGCCATCTTAATACTTGCCTGATAACTGTTGTTGTAAGCAAACTCTACCATGTTCAAGTGATCTGCCCAATGGCCACCCCAATCCAACACACACATCCTCAGCAAATCCTCCAGCATCTGGATCGTCCTCTCAGACTGCTCATTTGTCAGGGGATGATAAGCTGTACTCATATGCACCTTAGTGCCCATATCTGCCTGAAATGCCTTCTAGAACACCAAAGTGAACTTAGAATCTCTGTCAGACACAATGCTCGCTGGCACCCCATGCAATCTGACTAGCTCTCTCACATACTTCTTAGCCAAGACCGCTGCTCCATCAGTCTTCTTAATGGCCAGAAAATATACTGACTTAGTCAACCGGTCCACAATGACCCAAATAGCATCAAAAGTCCGTGACACTGGCAATCCTACCACAAAATCCATAGTGATCATATCCCACTTCCACTCAGGAATGGGTAGACTCTTCAGTAACCCACCAGGAACCTGATGCTCAGCCTTCACTAGCTGACACACATCGCATGTCGAAACCCAACTAGCCACATCCTTCTTCATCCCGACCCAATGATAATACCTCTTGAGATCACGATACATCTTAGTCGCTCCTGGATGAATAGACAACTTGCTCGCATGAGCCTCTCTCAGAATATCCTGCCTCAATTCCTCATCCTTGGGCACACAAACCCGACCGTGCACCAAGATAGTACCATTAGCTGAGACCTGATACTCCGAATCAACATCCTTAGAAGCATTCACCAGTCCCAAATCCTTCTCCTGAGCCAAACGCACCCTGCTCAGAAGATCTGCTCTATCAGCCGCCTCCAAACCCAACTGTTCTCGAGAAACCGCACACAAGCTCAACGCACTGATCTCCCCTACCAGAGACTCCATCTCCTGCTCCTGAGCCGAAGCTACCCTCTTTCGACTCAGAGCATCTGCAACCGTGTTAGCCTTACCAGGGTGATAGGCTATCTCCAAATCATAGTCTGTCTGCCACAAGTTCCATCCACCGCCTCTCCCTCAAATTCAACTCAGGTTGAGTGAATATATACTTCAGACTCTTATGATCTGTAAACACCTGTACCTTTGCACCAATAAGATAAGATCTCCAAATCTTTAGGGCAAAAACTACAGCACCCATCTCCAAATCATGAGTAGGATAGTTGCCTTCAAACTTCCGCAACTGCCGCAAAGCATAGGCAATCACCTTCCCATTCTGCATCAACAGACACACCAAACCAACTCTAGATACATCAGTATAAACCACATAGGGTTCTCCCTGCTCAGGCAAAGCCAACACTGTCGTAGTACTCAACATCTCCTTCAGGCTCTCAAAGCCCTCCTCACACTCCTATGACCACACAAAAGGGACATCCTTCCCTGTCAACTTAGTCATAGGGAGTGCTCTACTTGCAAAACCCTGCACAAACCTCCTGTAGTAACCTGCCAATCCAAGGAAACTCCTAATCTCTGTGGCATTCTGCGGTCTAGGCCGATCCCTGATAGCCTGAATCTTCTCTGGATCTACAGAAACCCCCTCTGCAGAAACAATGTGACCCAGAAAACCCATCTCACGCTGCCAGAAACTACACTTGCTCAACTTTGCAAACAACTTCTGCTCCCGTACCTTCTCCAGAACTGCCCTCAAATGCACTGCATGCTCCTCAAGACTCTTAGAATAAAACAGGATATCGTCGATTAAAATGATGACAGACACATCCAAAAACTCCTGAAACACGCTGTTCGTCAATCTCATAAACGCTGCTGGCGCGTTAGTCAACCCGAACGACATCGCCACAAACTCATAAACCCATACCTCGTCTTTCTTCTTGATGAACACCGACGCTCCCCACAGTGAAGTGTTAAGACAACCGAGTCCCCTGCTCAAACAATCCTCTAGCTGCGTCTCCAACTCTACTAGACAAATAATCAAGTATGCCCACAACAACTCGCCACCACTCGGATATCAACATCTCTTGTCCATCGAAGAACCTCTAGTAACTTGTTCCTTAGGGAAACTTCCACAAGATAGCTTATTACAAAGTTAGCTTTTCGCTTAGCAATTCTCCACAGCAAATCATCAATACGAACGTAATAAAACAAACAAGTAACATACGTTCGCACATTCTGATTCACCGCGTCAAATGCATTGCAAGCAGCCAACTCAAACCTCTTGCCTTGTTTCCCTCAGCAAGCTTACCAAAACCTTGAATCTTGCAACCCTGTCCATCTCCAATGAACATAATCCAACATCATCACAACGATTAGATTATCCAGCCATGGAGGCTTCTCGTGAACTTAGGTATCTGGCAAACATGCCTTTCCCGGCTCCGACCTGCTGTAACTCCCCTTCCCGGGACTCCAGCACCACCCACCTCTTGATCCTGGTGAAAAAGCCACACATTCATAACCGCTCTGGTTCATAAAACCTTGACTCATTGGTGAACACCTCTAAAACCCGAGATTAAACAACCGTCAATCTCTTGACGTCTACATTCAATCGGGTTGTTTTTACTCACGTCCTAAGTATTGCTTGCTCCCAAAACCACCACCCTTAGGTCGCAACCTTCGAACCATACCGATCTCACTCTCAGACCAGCGTCTTCGAGTTATACCGTCTCACTCTTGGAACACAATCCTCAAGATCTCGGTATCAGGGGAACTACTCATCCCCTCAGGAGAACATCGTCCCCTCTGCCACTCTTGGAGCCCTCAGCCCCTCGAGCTATCGGTATTCAGGGGAATCACCATCCCCTCAGGAGCAACAATCACTAACGACTATAAACATCTCCCGACCAAAAGTACCTCCTATGGTCCGAGTATAACATTGCAATGTTATACCTGCCCACTCAACTTCTAATATCCAACTGGATTAACCACCAAGCTGAAAAAATATCTGCTCTAAATGCATATATCCACCTATCCGCCTCTCTAGGCTCGATTCCTCTTGAGAATAATCTCATACCGGTCATCTACAACTGCTCATCCTCATAACATAAGATGGAAACTCCACCACATCCGCAGCCCTCGGCTGCACCCCGCCTTGAATCTTGCAACCCTGTCCATCTCCAATGAACATAATCCAACATCGTCACAACGATTAGATTATCCTGCCATGGAGGCTTCTCGTGAACTTAGGTATCTGGCAAACATGCCTTTCCCGGCTCCGACCTGCTGTAGCTCCCCTTCCCGGGACTCCAGCACCACCGGCCTCTCAATCCTGGTGAAAAAGCCACACATTCATAACCACTCTGGTTCATAAAACCCTGACTCATTGGTCAACACCTCTAAAACCCGAGATTAAACCACCGTCTATCTCTCGACGTCTACATTCAATCGGGTTGTTTATACTCACGTCCTAAGTATTGCTTGCTCCCAAAACCACCACCCTTAGGTCGCAACCTTCGAGCCATACCGATCTCACTCTCAGACCAGCGTCTTCGAGTTATACCGTCTCACTCTTGGAACACAATCCTCAAGATCTCGGTATCAGGGGAACTACTCATCCCCTCAGGAGAACATCGTTCCCTCTGCCACTCTTGGTGCCCTCAGCCCCTCGAGCTATCGGAATTTAGGGGAATCACCATCCCCTCAGGAGCAACAATCACTAACAACTATAAACATCTCCCGACCAAAAGTACCTCCTATGGTCCGAGTATAACATTGCAATGTTATACCTGCCCACTCAACTTCTAATATCCAACTGGATTAACCACCAAGTTGAAAAAATATCTGCTCTAACTGCATATATCCACCTATCCGCCTCTCTAGGCTCGATTCCTCCTGAGAATAATCTCATACCGGTCATCTCCAACTGCTCATCATCTTAACATAAGATGGAAACTCCACCACATCCGCAGCCCTTGGCTGCACCCCGCCACATGCGGTACAACTGGAGCCTGCACTGGTACCCCTCTCGGTAACCGTTCCAACAACACGCCAACAGATCTGCCAAGCGATCATCTCGACCCTGGGCTCCACCTGCTGCAACCCCAACCCCCGGGTTCCCAGCACCCCTGGCACACTCACCGGCTAACCCCCTCTGGTCCCTCCTCATACGCTTGTGACCCTCCGACGTACTTCCTCGTGGAACTCTGGACCAGACACTCGCTGGCCTCGGGACCCGCCCGACCATGACCACGACCACGTCCTCGTCCACGGCACTTCCAAGAACAGAGGCTAACAAGCAAACTCTTTCATAACACAAATACACACAAAAATATAAACTCACCATGGAATCACACTGTAGGCTCGAAGAGGATGTTCTAGGACTCCATGCCACACACAATTAACTAACTCACATAATCAATCAAGACATGCAATCCCAAACATCACAACATAAACCTAGTGAACCCAAACCTAGAACCGTAAGGGCTCTGATACCAAAATGAAACGATCGACCTTTTTTTTAATAAATAATAAATAATATATATATAAATAAACAACAACTAGTGGTCTCATACCCACTAGCCACCTAACCACATTCACAAACAACAGCGGAATAATAAAAACCAATATCCAATAATAAACCAATAATAATAAAATAATAACCAGTTTTAGTTCCAATCACAAACTAATGATCCAAACAGCATAAATCAAATAACCAGCAATCCTAAACAATGTTCTAGGACTCAACTCTAGCAACCTAACAGAAGCCAGACAACCAAGCGAACCACTAGAACATCCTCCTCTTCATCGCCTTGATTCCACGATCACACTTTGCCTTTACCTGCACCACAAACACATATTGAGATGCATGAGTATTTGATAAACACTCAGTAAGGCAATCCTTCCATCTACTGGGCTATACACACAAGCAATAGAGTCATCTCTAACCATCAACAACAATCAACAAACAACAATAAACAAACCAGGACTCTGCATCGACCGACACCAATATGCATCGACAGACACCAGATGGAGGTTGCGTCGACCGATGCAAGGTTAACCAGGACTCTGCATCGACCAATGCTCCCAATGCATCGACCAATGCATGCTGGACATAACACGAAAACCCTAGAGTTTACGCGCCATCCTCGCATCTGCATCGACCGACGCACAAAGTGCATCGATCGATGCAATGCCGAGCATCGTTTTCCTCCGAAGCTTCTCGCCGGATCTTCGTTCCTACAACCACAAAACTCGATCCCAAGCCAGAAGAAAGCGTTCTAACGTCCATAGCAACAATCTAACAAGTCTAACATCACACAACAAGCAGATTAAAGAGTTATCTAGCTTAGATAAGCCATGGTCCTGCACTTACCTTTACCAAGACGAATCTGAACCCAAACACAAGAAGAAAACGCTTCTAGGAAGCTCCTACAACGATCCCAGCTACAAATCTCTACAGGAACAGCCTCAAATCTCCAGGAATCACCAAGAACACCAAGAACACTTCTCTTTCTCTTTCGTTTCTCTCCAAAGCGGCTAAACACGCCTAATGAGACAAAACACGAGCTTAAGGGTTTTCCTTTTCCCAAAATGCAGCGTTTGACTTAAGTCGAAACGCAGGAACTTGACCTTGCATCGACCGATGCAACATCTGCATCGACCGATGCAACTCCCAAACCGGGATTTCGGTTCACGGATGTTACACTAATAAGGGAACTGCCACTATTTCTCCACAACAAGACTCTGACCTAGGCCGGACAGAGGGGAATCGTGACGGCGCCGGAAACTTTTGGTCGAAGCCGATAGCTCATCACGAGCACCCTGAACTTTAGGAGATATGACTGTGCAGAAGGGAGGACCTTGTAAAAAGCGTGAGAAGGGAGATCTGGAACGACACATGCAGAACACACGCCGAGAAGGAAGATCAAGGTGGAGAGCCTTCTAAACAGGGTGAAACGCCGAGAAGGAGGAGGTGAAGAAACTCAAATTCACCGAGAGAGACTCCAAAATTCTGGATGGACTCACCGCGATCCTACACAGATCTATTGGAAACAGGGACAAAACTTCTGAGGAATAGTAACAAAAATTGCTGGAGAAATGATAGCTTACAACCAAATCGAAAATTGATAGAAGAAACTTTTAGGAAGTACCGAAAGAGGCTCAGCAGCAGGGGCGATCAAGGAGACCCTATATATTAACCCGGTGAACCGTCTCTTGCAACGCTAAGCCAAAATTGAAATAAAAAAGGAGGTTCGGTTCTTTAAACAAGCCAGAACTAACGAAAAAGAAACAAACGGGGAAAACAAAGGAGAGCATGTCTGACGCCGGCGATCCATGACTACACCAACATCGGAGAAAGAATAGATTTTGGGAGTCATAGGAATAACACCTTAGAGATTTAAAAATAGGAATATATATATATATATATATATATATATATATATATATAATGTTTGTTCTTATTATACATCAAACTAGATTAATAGCCGTGCTAGAGCACGAATTGAAACTTATTTTATTTATATTGTAATTTTTATATAAAATATAATTTATGTGATTGTTTTTAAAAGTTTGTTTTGGATAAATTATTATGCAATAAAATCATATGCTAAATATGGTAGTTTGAAAAAGACACATATTTTGTAAATTTTATATTGTTAACGTTTCTAGTTAAGTACTCGTGCTATAACAATGGTTAAATTTCATTTTATACAAATTATATTATATTTTATATTATAAAATATAATTTTAATATGTTGTATTAGTTTATGTATGTGAAGTTATTTCAACAATGTATATTCTAGATCATGATTAGAATGTCATTATAAGACATAATTCGGGAAATTTGATTTTTAAAAAGCGAGTTATTATATTATGAGTAATTTAATATATTGTTATGCTTTTGTTTTAATATACTTGGTTTCTTGAAATTCTTTCATATTATAGTGACATATTATTGGCATTGCTATAACAAATTAATTTAGAGTGTTTATAGTTTCTAACTTTTATATCAATTTTCAATATTTAAAAATATTTCAAAATAAATCATTTAAAGTTTATTATATTATAGAAAATTATAAAATTTAACAAAAAAATATGAAATTGAATTTAAATAGTCAAATTTTAGACCGTTACTTAGTAAAATTTTTAATTCAATAGATATTATTTTTAAAAAATAATATTACTAAAGCTTGAATATTTTATAGATTGAACCATTTATATTTGTCTTTAAAAATTCAAATTATGGTTTATTCAAAAATAAATCTATTTTCTAATTGTAATAAATAATATGATAATTTATTTGTTTAACAAAATAGACTCATATATAAAAATCAGAGGTGAAGTATAATGATAATTAACAAATTAATATAATATGTTAAGTTAGATATCAAAAGATTTTAATATGGATGAATAATTTAATAAAAGAAATTAATATGGTAAGTTAGATGATATCAAATGATTCTTTAAAATATTCTCCTTAAGATTTTTGGAAATAAATTAAAGTTGCACCAACTATTTAACTTGTAACCAATTAATCTATCAATTAATCTATAACCTATTTGTAACCAACTTATTAAAAGTATATAGTCTACAAAACAGTGTCGTGTACTTCCGTTTTATAATAAAGGGGATCTTTTTAATCCTTTAATTGTATTCTTTTGTTTAATTAGCTGTCTTTGAACCATTTCTAATTAAAAATATATTGGACTAAGATATCTGATGATTGTTACAAATCCACAGTTGTATTCAAATCCTAATACTTTGGTACTTATCTTTCCACTAAAAGTAAGAATTAATTCATAACTTTTAATAGTGTACTTAATATAAAAAAAATAAAGAATTAATCGAGAGATACTGATGTGTCATCTTGGATATATTTCTTTCGTCTTATATATATATATATATATATATATATAATATTATTATTATTTTTGAAAATATTATAAGAAACATATTAGTAAATAATTTTTTTAACTAAAACTGTTTTATAAATTAACAGATCAATAAAGCAGTCTCACTTGTTAATTTAAATTTATAATGCCTTAAAAATTCATAAATGGAATGACATATAATTTTGCAGCCTTCTTCAATATATTAATTAAGATTATATAATATATTTGTATATTTTCTTACATAATTAAAATCGCGTATTAAGTTCAAATTTCAAGAAAATAGCTTCTTTTTTTTATATACGTTTCCAAATCAATATGTCAATGTGTTACCAAAAGAAAAATCAATATGTCAATGTTGCCGGCAAATGAAAAAAAACCCAGAGATGTAAAGCGAAATTTTATTTCCACTAAGACAAAGTTTCTTTGCTCTCAACTTTACATGGTAAACATTAACCGATGTTTAATTAGTGAAGCACTTTGACAAATTCATCGTAGCATATTATTCAAAACAAAAGGAATCAAAATCTTCTGTAACAAAATATTGTTCTCATTACTAACGGGAGACTTTTGTTTATTTCTTTCCTGGATACCATCCTCGCAATTGCCTGGTACATCCAAAGCAATACTAAAATCCTCGTTAGCGGTTTTATAATCGTGTGATTGAACGCTCGCTAAAGCAGTGTTTAACAAATCATTAGCATCGTCATAAAACTCAACACAATCGTGTAGCTCTGCTTCAATACCTCCATATCCCTTGCCCTTGAGGATCTGTTCAGCGATTCCTTTAACGTTCATAGCTTTTGCCGCAGCGTTCTTCGTCGACGCTAGGATCAAACTTTCGAGGGTGGTTGCGGTTTTGCTTTGTGGATCTTGTGTAAGAGAATCGACGCAGAAATTGTATATCAAGGTTGGTTCTTTCACGGCTGCTTTCTTGCAAGAATCTTGAATGAAAGTTTGAGCAAATGCGAAACCGTTTAAGAGAAGAGAGAACATAACCAATGAAACCAAGAACTTCATCTCTTTTTATTTTTTTTTTTCTGTGGAGGAAGTAGAGAAAATAAGAATTGATTGATGAAGAATATGTTCACTTTGTGTTGCAATTTATAGTAAAAGTGAAAATAAAAGTTTGTTATGTACAATGGATGTGTTAAATCATTAATTCACTAGTTATGTTGAATAAACAAAAGTTGGGACCACTAGAACAAATGGTACATTATTATTGGTTGCTAAAGTTCTTTATAATTTTAATTCATTCTCACTATTTGACATCAATTATTTGATAGTAATCAAAGTTTTATTTTATTTTGTTTTACATAAAAATTTTATTATTTTCATAATTTTTAATGTAAAGTCATTATTATTTAGTAATCAAAGTTTTTTTTTAACATAATTTTTTTGTCAAAATTTATTATTTACATAGTTTTATTTTATTTTGCTTTACATAAAAATTTATTATTTCATACATTATAAATAGAGACTTGTTTCATTTCATTTGAACATATAAATGTTTTTTCTTTTACTATTATTTTTCTATTAACCTCCAATTTTATTTACTTTAGTAATGAATGATTATTCTCCTTATTACTTACAAAAAAAAAAGAAATCATATTATTATTAATTGTTTAAGAAAGATTTGTTAATTTGTTTTTTGTTAATTTATTTTCAATTAATAATTCTTATTTATATGTAATTATAAAAACATAATACAAAATACCAAATAGAGATTTTGTTAAAATTACCCTTTTTGATATACCCCTTTTCAAAAAATACCCTTTTTGAACATTTTCATTTTTACCCTCTTTTACACAATTATAATATATTAAATTAATTCTTAGAATTTTTTTTTTAGGTTTGGGTTCTCAATGTTTTAGGTTAGTATTTAAGATTTAGGATTTAGAATTTAATTATTTTATATATTAGAAAATGGTATTTTTGAAAATAAACACCATGAAAGGGTATTTTTGAAAAGTGACCTAGAAAAAGGGGTATTTTAAAAAACACCTCAATAATATATAGAATAAAAGTAATGGAGCAAGGTGTTGAATTTCATTAAACAAAACCATTATAGATGATAAAAGTTGTATGAATGTTGTATTATTAGGTGGAGGAAAAATAAGATGATGTGGAGTGGTAAAAAGTGAAAAAAAAAATGGTATTGAAAAACAAAATTAATGTATATATCCTCATTAGACAACCCTTAATGGGTATTTTAACTTTAGTTAATATTAGTTTAATTTAAGAACTCCACTAACTATGTATGTATTAATTTTTCTCACTCCATTGGTGAACTTTTAAATGAGTGTCTTAAAAATTAATTATTGATATAAAATGTGTTTTTTAGTATAACTTATAGTGTGATTAAAATTTATATAAAGAAAATAAAAGTATAAAGTATAATTTTAAGTACATTTTATAAAAACATAATATATTACATGATAAATGGGAAACTCACAATCTGAAGGCTTGCCGAAGCTTTAATGGAAAAACTCCCAATCTTGGATTGGATTTCTTTGCTCATGTGGCATGTACCATGATGCATCCAAAACCTGACCACAAGAAACAAACAAGTTACATAAGAATCACGACAGAAAAAGTCTTGACAAAGTCTACAGTCACAACAAGTGCAAGTGTGAGCTGAATGCTTGGTCACAGATCAATAAAGTGAAATAAACAAGTGAGGAAAAACACTCGGATATCCAAATCCGGATCCGGTCGACTCGGATATCCACTCTCCATTACACATTGCCTCTACTACTACAGTGTTTTTCTTTATCCGCAGTTGTCTTGGCCCATTTCCTTCTATAAAGTCAGCCAATGGACCAAGGTCGCACCAATTATCGTACTAGAAAGAAGCGCTTTGTCCATTTCCAATCTCAAAATGCAGAAACTCCTTTAGACGAGGCTTGAGTTGTAGCATACATTTCACAGTCCGAGAGAGTCATTGATTGTCCTCCAAAAGCCAGAAGCTCTTCCTGTGGAAAACATTGCCTTTTAACCATGCCACCCACAGTGAACCTGCACCTGCAAATGAATTCCAGATCAGCTTGAGCTGAAAGACAATCTGGAAATCTTACAACCTCCGGATACCCAAACCCCCTTCCTCCTTAGGCCTGCAGACATCCTGCCAAGCTACTCGAGCTCCATGTGCAGAGCCTATCTGGTTCTTCCATAAGTAGACAGCACACAAAGAATCGACCTTCTCATAAAACTTCTTTGGCAGATTAAACACCGAGCTCGAGATGGTAACCATTCCATAAACGACTGAGGATATGAGTCTGATTCTTCCAGCAAATGATAGAGACTTAACAGTCCAAGAGTGCAGTTTGGAAGTGATTTTCTAAAGAAACGGTTGTAAGGTGGCAAAAGATATCCTTGTGGGGTTGAGAGGTAGGCCCAGGTATCCAGTGGGAAATGAACCTACTCAAATACCAGAGAACGCACTCAGAACATCAATCTCAACACCAGAATATCCTCCAAAGAAAATTTCTGATTTTGTTGGGTTCATATCTAAGCCACTTAGCCGTTTGAACTGACTCATGACCTCTCTAACACCAGGCAGAGAGTGCCTAGTTCCATCAGTGAACACCAATAAGTCATCTGCAAATAGGAGATGTGTCACATGAGGAGAGGAGCATTGAGGATGCATTCTAATGCTACCATTTGAAGCCGCTGACTCAAGAAGTTTCGATAGAACCTCCATTACAAGGATGAAGAGGTAAGGAGAAATAGAATCCCCTTGCTGTAGAACTTTTTTCCCGGAGAAGTATCATGCCAATTTACCATTAATAGCCACCGAGAACCTTGGGAAGAGATACATTCTTTAATCCAACTGCAAAAGGGGGGGGGCAATTTCTGAGCTTCATGGATTTTGAGAACTAGATCCCAACACACTGTATCAAATGCTTTCCAAATATCGACCTTCACCATACAGCTCTTTGAACAATTTGCTTGTTCATAATCTTTTATCAACTCCGATGCAAGCAGTACATTCTCACCCAAGCTCTTACCTTTTCCAAAAGCTGCTTGGTTTGGACTGATGCACTCTAGTAAAATGGGCTTCATTCTGTTGGCTGTAAGCTTCAAGTTGACTTTGTAAATCAAGTTGCAACAGCTTATAGATCTGAAATCACTCAATTGGCATGCTTCAGGAACCTTAGGGATCAAAAAAATTATAGTGCAGTTAAGATCCTTGAGCAGGTGGCCATTGCGGAAGAATTTCTGGACAGCTTCCACCACCGTGTTTCCGAAAACATCCTAAGATACACACAATATGGCATGCAGACTTAGGTCTGATGAGGAGCCAATAAAAACTCAAGGTTTAGGGCTATGAGTAAAGGAAAGTCTAAAAGTCGAGAGCAAATAACACCTCGAGCGTGAGTCTATCGCCTAGAGGTGACCTTCTGTAGATCCGTCGGTGGAGTGCAGGCCGTGGAGACGATAGCACCGGAGAACTTGGCTGATGGTTGTTCGAGAATCAAGGATGAATCTAGATTGGTGGGGGAGAATTGTAACATCCGCAAACCGAAATCACGGTTTAGGGGTTGCATCGGTCGATGCAATAGGTGCATCGGTCGATGCATGTTCAGTTTTGTGCCGACGAGTTTAAGTTAAACGCTGCGTTTTTGGGTTAGGGAAGACCCTTAACTTGTGTTTTTGTCTCATTCGACGAGATTGGCTGTTTTTGAGAGAAAACAAAATAGAGAAAAGTTCTTAAGAGTTCTTGAGCGTTTTGGAGATTGTTCCTGAAGAGATCTTTAGCTGGGATCGTTGTAGAAGCTTCCTAGGAGCTTTTTTTTGCTTGTTTAAGGTTCAGAATCTTCTTGGCAAAGGTAAGTGTATGACCATAGCTTATCTAAGCTAGAGATCTCTCTGATTTGCTTGTTATATGTTGTTGGGACGTTAGGAAGCTTTCTTGTGGCTTGGGATCGAGTTTTGTGCTTGTAGAAATGAAGATCCAGCGAGAAGATTCGGAGAAAACATGATGCTCGACATTGCATCGGTCGATGCACTTTGTGCATCGGTCGATGCAAGTGCGAGGACGGCTGATAACTCTCTAATTTACATGTTTTTAGCATCCTTTTTTTCCATATTTTGCATTGTTCATACCTCTAACTTAGCATTTTTAGGTCATTTACTGTAGGAATTCACTTTTAGAGCATTTAGGGTGTTGCATTTCTGCATTTGCATATTTTGGATGAAAACAGGTGCTAAAGAGCCAAAAATGGGGGAAAAAGGACAACTCGAGCATGTACCCGAAGGAGCCATCGAGCTACAAGAACAAGTCCGAACCCCAACACGATCGAAGACGATCCAAGAGCGTGAAGAGCAACCCGAAGATCCACCCGAGGAGTAACCCGACTTCACCCTCGTGTACCCCATCGAGTAGACCATCGGGCAGGTCTGGGAAGCTAGGTCAAATGGTTTCCATATATAAACCCCCTCTTCCCCTAGCTTGCAAACGAGCACGTCGCAGACCCTCAAACCAGAGAGCGAGAGCTTCTGTGAGAGAACTGAGCGACTCAACATATTTCTTCTTGTTTTGCATTTTTATTTTGTATTTTTCTTAGATTTCTATCATATACTCTTTCTACTCTACTCTATCTTTTAATACAATGTCATTTTCGTTCATTTTGATTGCTTTGTTATTCGTTTCTATGTCCGAGTAGTGTAGTAAAGTTTCTAGGGATGGGATAGATGATTTTGTGTTCTTGATCGGTTAGGATGCTTTAGTTAATTGTAAATGATTGATAGATTTCCTTCTAGATTGGTATTCTTAATGCTGTCAACAGACCGAAAGGTTGAGATTAGATGTAGGGCGTTTGCAATGCTACAGGCCGAAAGGAGTAGATATAATGCTTGATTTAGCCAATGCTAGAGGTTTACTTAACTCTGAGTAACAAAATTAGATGAGTTTAAGTCTACTAACAATAATGAATCGTTCTTAATGCCTGCTTGTTCATATTGCAAGTGCGACAGTGTGGTAATGTGTTCGAGGTTGATTGTTGCTAGTGCGAAAGTGTGGTGAAAAGATCTTAGAGGTTCATTGTCTAGGAAATAATTTCTTGAGGCATGTAAGACATCCGTACTGGTCTAGAACACTTAGGATTCGATTACCCCCATCCTTAGGAACTTTCGTATTTCCATTATTTGCATTTTCTTTTCTTACTCGACTACTTACCCGATCAGGTACACGATAACCTGTATCGAGTAATACCTCGAGCTGTTCATATCTCACTTGCATACTCGATCACCCCACCCGATCCGGTACTCGATTGCTTGCATCGAGTGCTTAGGTCGTGTGGTTTACTTGTTTATATTCTTTTCTTTTGTTTATTTTAGGATTGTTAGAACCAAAACCCTAATTACTTGGCTTGACTTGTATTGTACTGATCATATCCCTCCTGCTAGCAATACACAACCATTTGGATTGATAACCCTTTGTACTACAACTGCATAGGGGATTGATACCATGGGTGAAAACCTGTTTATCAATTTGGCGCCGTTGCCATTTGGCTATTTTAATTTTGCTACGTTTAGGATTTCAAGACTTGCTAGATCAAGTTTGTTTGTTTATATTTGTTTCGAATACTGACTTGTTTGCTTTCACATTGTTTGTTTTTGAATATCAGGTACAACCCGAGCACCCACCCGACCCATCACTCGATCATCTAGATCGAGTTGATCCTCGTGTACAAACTCGGATACCTACCTGTGCATGCAAACACGATCCAGAGGTAGTCAGAACTTGAGTCCTTTCATTAACAAAAGTAGTCTCATCAAGATGATACAGAGTAATAAGTTTCATGGACTACCAATGGAGGACCCATTGGATCATCTGGATGAATTTGATAGGCTCTGTAGCCTCACTAAGATAAATGGAGTCAGTGAAGATGGATTCAAGCTCAGGCTTTTCCCAATCTATTTGGGAGATAAAGCACACATCTGGGAGAAATCGCTCCCTAAGGAGTCCATCACCGCTTGGGAAGCGTGCAAGAAGGCATTCCTTGCAAAATTCTTCTCAAACTCCAGAACCGCAAGGCTGCAAAATGAAATTTTCGGCTTTGTACAGAAGAACAATGAAACGTTCAATGAAGCTTGGGAACGTTTCAAGGGGTACACTACTCGATGTCCACATCACGGCTTCAGTAATGCTTCATTGTTGAGCACACTTTACAGAGGAGTGGTCCCCAAGATATGGATGTTGCTGGACACCGCAAGTCATGGTAACTTCCTCAACAAGGATGTCGATGAAGGTTGGGACCTAGTGGAGAACTTGGCTCAGTCATATGGCAACTACAATGAGGAATATGATCGCTCTGTGCGATCTACATGAGAGGAAGATGCCAAGTACAAGAGGGACATGAAAGCCCTCAATGACAAGCTCGATCAGCTCCTCAACCAGCAGAAGCATGTTCATGCTATATAAGAGGAAGAGCAGTTTCAACAACCACATGGGGAGAATTTGCAGCTAGAGGATGTTAACTACATCAACAACCAAGGAGGTTACAACAGAGGGTACAACAACTTCAAACCGAATCCAAATCTGTCTTATCGGAAGCCGAATGTTGCGAATCCTCAGGACCAAACTAATACATCTGCAGCACAAGGGAACCAGGTTCAACAGAAGCCTTTTGTCCAGTACAACCAAGGCTATGCACCTAAGCAGCAGTACTCCGGAACCTACAACCAACCACCTGTATTCCAACAACAACAAGGTCTACCAAACCAATCACAAGAAGCTGAGTTACGCGGTCTCATTCAGCAGATGATTCAGAATCAGGCCACAGCTTCTACGGACATCGCGAAACGGTTCACAGAGATGAGCAACAAGAACGACTCAGGATACAATGAACTCAATGCCAAGTACGAATAACTCAACACAAAGGTTCGATACCTGGAAGGCCACCACAACAACCAACCAGCACCAAAGATCAATCAACTCCCAGGTAAGGCTGTTCAAAACCCCAAGGATTATGCGACTGCTCAAGCCATTTTCCTAGATGATGGCTATGAGGATTACCTCACTGGGGACAGTGATGATCAAGATGGGGAGGATGTGGAACATCCAATGAAAAATGAGGCCAAGTACTATATATCCAAGTATGAACCTGAGCCTTCACCCGAAGAGACTAATCGAGTTGATGATGGAGCACCGGTTCGAGAATCACAAACTGAAGAACAACCCGAAGTGGAACCCGATGACCTACACGATGGTGTTGATCGTATGATGCATCGAGTAGATGTTGAGAGGAGAGATCAGCCTCAACCACCTGCACTGGTAGAAGGGGAGTTAGAGGAATGGTTCAATGCTGCACTTGACATCCAGCTGGAGGCACTTGCAGAGCGAATGGCTAAGTGTAAAGCTTCACCACCTAAGCTTTTGCCCCCACACGTGCTTCAGAAGGAAGCTGCCAAGGAAGCAGCTCGATTAGAGGATGAGGTTAAGGAAGCTGTCAAAGAGATCGGTTTCGAGATTCTGAGAAGTGGAGTTTGCTTGGATCCTTTGTTGAGAATTGAGGAGAAACTTGAAGATCCTGGCTCTTTCACCTTGTCGTGCTCGATAGGACTTCGAATCTTCAAGAACTGTTTATGTGACATTGGAGCTTCAGTTAGCATTATGCCGCTGTCAGTTGCCAACAAGATGGGATTCACTGATTTTAACCAAGTAAATTGTATTTGGTTCTGGCCGATAGAACAGTGAGGCATCCGATTGGGATCCAAGAAAATCTGCCTCTTAGGATTGGAAGATTGGAAGTGCCTACCGACTTCATGATCCTTGATATGGACAAAGAACCAGACGATCCACTGATTCTAGGTAGACCATTCTTGGCAACAGTTGGTGCTGTGATCGAGGTGAAACAAGGCAAGATCAGAATAGAACATGGTGAGCATTTCAAGATGGAGTTTGATGTGAAGAAAGGGATTAAGAGGCCAACCATTGATGGTCAAGCTTTTTTCACTAAGACCAAACAAAGAAAGATCCAACATCTTGAAGAGGTCAACACCACATTTTCCTTGGAACCTGGACAAAACCTGGAAAACCTTTTGAACCAGCCTACTGTAGTGGAGAGGATTACAGAACCTCTTTCACATGGATCCCATGCTTAAGGAACATGAAGAGTCAAGCTTAGTGACTTTAAAAAAGCTCATTTGGGAGGAAGTCCCAAATGTATCTTTTAATTTTAGTTTATTAGTTTTACTTACTTTTTATTTACTTTTTCTCTTTTTGCAATTTTATTTTAAAAAAAATGGAAAATTAAGAAGAGGAAAATTGAGGAACTCGAGGGTCAACCCGACACCATACTCGACGCGCCTGATCGTGTCCCTGCTCGGGTGGCGAGTGGAGTCCGAATTCCGCAAGGAAGCCCACTCTTGGTGATGTGAGCCGGAGACGCGGACGCGGACCGATGGAAGGTTGCGTCTTCGGCCAAGTCGGAACCGGTGAAAGTTTCCTCGGTCAAGCCTTGGAGGTTTGAATCTAGGGAGGATTCAAACAACATAAATGGGAGAAGAGGAGATTCCAACGAGTATTTCGCGAGAACGGTGGTGAAGCCTCTTCGTATCGTATGGATGCGGTCGGATGCGGCTATCGGATGAAAGTGGTGGAAGCGATGGAGATAAGGCGTCGTGATGGAACGGTGAAGATTAGAGGACTTGCAAAAGAAAACTCGAGGTTGCAATGGCGGAAAGGTGGAAGTGAAGCGAGGGGGAGATGAGAGTGGATCGCGAGACGACACAAGAAGTTTGGCTCTCCTCTTGATACGGTCTCTATCAAGGTCGAACCCGGTTCGAGGCTTGTTAGGGTTTTCTCAAGGTTCAATCTCGGATTGAAGAAAGAGAAGAGTGAGACAAGTTTCAAGAATCTCTCTTGAGGAAATTTTTTATTTTCATACAAGTCTGAAGGAGGAACAAGGACTAAGAGGAGTTTAAATAGTTAGGTTTAGGTAGGGGCTTAAGGACACGCAGATTCATCTTGATCCGCACATCGTCCTTTGACGTGTTCTGTTTGCAATGAGAACACGTCGCCACCTTTTGACTAACACGCTTAGCCACAAACTCTCTCAACGTTCACAAGCATAAAGGAATATTCCCAAAAGTTCAAATTAAACCAAAGACAAGAAATAAAAGAGATAACCGCCTTGGCCTTGCGCGGGAAGCAACTTAGCCTTAGGCGTTGTGCGCCAAGCTCCATGCCTCGTTAAACCTTCTCTGGTAAACCCATTGGGAAAAACACGGAGTAAGGAAAAAGAGTACACTTCCTTGCTTAAACGACTTGATCGTCTTCACTCTTGGGTAAGAGTGAAGACTAAACGGATTGAGCCTTCGGAGTCTTCATGGGATGGCTGGTGTTGAGTGAATAACCGGACGAATAGGTTGAGCCGTTGTTTGGCCGCTTTTGCTGAGCTCTTGGAGCGTGTGCTGACTCCGGTGAGGATTGCTGGAGCTTTGGCCGCGTCCGAAGTGGTTGTCTTGGCCGCGTCCGATGCGTCCTAGTCAGGCGTCTCGGTCGCTTCCGGCGTGTCTTGGTCTTCTTGGCCGAAGTCGCGTCCTACGATCACATCACTCGGTGAAGCCCACCAACCAAACCCTAGCCTATTTAAGGGGTTTCGAGACTCTTCTCCCTCATCACCACCGATAAGTCTCTTATATTCTCTAAAGCTTCTTATTTTCCATAAGTTTCTATTCTTCTCTCTCAAACTCGAGCTCTATTCGATTTCTTTGAAGACTAACCCTATTAATCTCGAGACTTAGCCTTTTTCATCTCAAGGATTCGACAATGGAGCCAGCCGCTAAAACCTACCAAAGGAAGGGAAGAAGATCAACCTCCACCGCTGCTACAACCGGAGGTGATGCCGCCAAAGTTCGAGATTCTCAAGGGAGAGGAAACGTTCCACATTCCCAACCGTTGGGTGGATGTTTAGCCTCCCCAACCCGACCCACCACCCGACATGATGCTCGAGTAACCGATCGAGTAGGCTCCCGAGTTCGTTCACCGAGTCCAATGGCGAGTGCTGTCCGCCGTTTCCCTCAACGTAGGGACCTGTTTACGTTTGAAAAGACCCTCACCGACCCTATGGAGGTCGATTCTGATGCTGGAGGAGAAGAACATGGGGAGATCCAAACCTCTCGATTAATGAGCAGAGCCGCGATTGCAAGGGGAAAGAGACCGGCTTCAGAGAAGGCTAAGAAGATAGTTGAAAGAGCAGTTGAGGAAGAAGATCAACACGCCGAGGAGGAGGAAAGAGAAAGAGAAGAGGAGCAGAGAGAGAGAGGACCCGCCAAGCCTCGCGGAGGCTGAAGCAAAAGGAAGTAGATACTCTGGCAAGACTATTCAAAGTCTTCCGGAAGATGAGCTTTGTTGGTACCCGATACCTTCACCGTGAGACCACGAAGCAATTGGGCATCGCTAGAGATGTAGAAATTCTGTTCTATATGTGCCACCTTGGCAATATGATGCGAACCCACCTAGAAGCATATGAGGAGGAGACAGTCCACTTCCATTTAACCTTGAAGCTGCACTATTTCGAGGACCACCCGACCCTACTACCCGATGGGGGGATCGGGTTCATCATCTTCTCCGTGAGGAACAAGGAATACCGGCTAATTTTCAAGGAGATGGAGAAGCTATATGGCTTCAAAGCTGGTAGTGGAGAAGGTATGGTGGTTAGCAAAGAGGAAATGAGGTCCCTATGGCTGACAATAGGAGACAAGTACCCATACAAGTCTACAAGCTCCAAATCCGCTCAAATAAGGAGCCCTGTCTTGAGGTATTTTCACAAGTCCCTCGCATGCACTCTTTTTGCTAAAAAAGAGACTGAGAATGTGAACGACCATGAGCTTCAGCTGCTAGATATTGCACTGTGTTGAGTTTTGGATAGTGCTAGGGATGGAACACCGCTAGTAGGAGATGTTGCTGATACTAGCATGTTGTTTGTGTTACTCGACCAATTCCTATACTTGAAATCGTGGGCCGTGAAAAGAAGAGAAGGAGGCAGAGAGATCTCTATTGGGGGACTAGTCACACCGATCCTAGTGGCATGCAATGTGCCTTTGAAGGGAATTGTGCATGAACCAAGATGGCTGGATGCGGACTACCTCGTGCTGGCGAGATTTTTGGCTTTTGAGAGGCCTAATGACATGATGCTGTTCAAGTTTGTCCATCCAACCGCCGGAGCTGCTCAAATGGTTCTACCCAATGTCATATGCACCAAGGTTCGGCTGGGAAACAACATTGACTTCGCACCACCGTTGGAAGAGCTGTACAATCAGGAGGAGGAGTCTGAAGCTGAGAAGAGAGAGGAGACCGGGCAGAGACAGGGAGATAGCTCGGAGGAGTTCGATTTTGAGGAGTATGTATGCTCTCAAAAGCAACCGGTTGGAGTGAGGGAAGCTCACAAGAGGATCGGCTGGCTGAAGAGGATGAACAAGTTCTTGGCAACGAAGGTAAAAGACCTTGCTGGTTCGGTGAAGACAATGGGAAGTCAAATCATGGAGTTGCAAGACAAGGCAAGCTGTTCCTCAGGTTCTACCTCGGCACAAGCACCAGTTTGGATGGGGAGAAGCGGACCGCTAGGAGGAACTCGAGGACTGCCACCTCTGGAACCTCAAAGATCATCATCATACGAGCCCCAAGCTGAGGAGAACATAACCCGACCAGAAGCATCGAGGAGAAGCCATTCTGACGCTTACCCGACGCCCAACCCGATGGGAAACACGATGCACCCGTCGAGCACCCAGTCGGGTGATTATGCTGGAATTTTCCCTCCGCCCTACCAGATGCCATTCACGATGCCATACACGATGCACCCTGCCAATGGATACACGGGTGATCATTCTGGACCTCTTCCGCCATTTCCTTCATACTACCCGATCCCCTATCCGATGAGCTTCGCGATCCCACCCTCGATCAACACCTCGGATGCTGGTCCGAGTAAGTCGTTTGTGCACATTACTGATCTTTCTGACGAGCAAACACCGGCACCTGCTGACGCCGGCGATGACCCTGGCTACTCGTTGGCGAGTATGGAGGCTGCTACAACCTCCTTCTTCTCCAACCCATGAGGTACCACATTCATCCAACACTTGTATATACCATTGCATTTAGTTTAATTTATTTTGTGTGATTTTTTGGATTCTTTTTCAAACTTTTATTTACACAGGGACTGTGTAATTTAAGTTTGAGGGAGGGTCCTAGAATGTATTTAACTTTTTGTTTTATTTTCTTATTTTTATTATTTCAAATTTTTGCATGCTAGTTTTATTTACTTGAGTCTGCATCTATGTGCATTAAAAACCCCAAAAAAATTGAAAAATTTTAAGAAAAAAAAAAGAGTGTTCATGTAGTTGTGTTTACATATTAGGATTGAGTCTAGTTTATTTCATATAGGATTGTTGCATATGCATCTTAGGGGACAATGTTTAAAACCACATTGTTTAAAATCAAACCTTAGGATTGAAGCTATAGCCCTTAGTCATAGTTCATTGTTGCTAGATCAGTCTTTGGAAAAAAATGAAAAATCTTTGCTTCGACCCTTTGTGTCGATTGAATGCTTCCTCCACTTGCTTGAACATTAGAACATCTCTATATTATTGGATTTAATTTGAACTTTAATTATCTTGCTTATGGAACTTGAATACTTGCTCATGGTAACTCTAAGCTCGGGTTAGCACTCTACTTTTTACCAATCTTTTCGTTTAACCCGATTCATTTGTCCTACCCATGAACCCAAACCTTTCTTTCAAACCTTGTTGTGAACTGTTGAGTGAGGCCTCTTTCATTGTGCTATAGGTTGTGAAACCTTGAGAGTATTGAGAACGACAAAGAACTGCCTCTTGATTTAGCTAAGTTAGATTTGAATTAGCTAATATATTCGGTTTTGAAAGATAGGTGGTTAGAATGGCTATTTGGGGTTGGGTTGTGGAATAAAAAAAAAAACAAAGTCCCTAAGGTTAGAATCAATTAGCTCTAAGTCTCTAAGTAAAAAAAAAAATGTTCTTGCTATAGTCTCCTAGAAAGAAAGAAAAGAATATATATACATTTGGAGTTTAGCAAATAAAGAAAAAAAAAAAAAAAGAGCTAGAAAATTTAAAGTTTAAAAGTCTAAACCTTATGAAATGAGTAAAAAAAAAAGGGAGTTAAAATCAAGGATGTGGGTAGTTTAATTCTAGGGGGGTTTAAATAAAAAAAAATGAATGAAAAATGGTAGATCATCAAGAGTTAAGCTTTGTATGCCAAAATTGTTCTCAGTCTTAGATAGTTTTCACAACTGTCTAGCATTCCATTTTTTTTGAGAGAAAACCACCTAAAGAATTTGTTTGAAACCACCTTACCAAAAAAGCCTTACCCTTGAAACCGATTGAGCTAGATTCACCTTCCATTTGCGAGAATTCGCCAAACACTTAACTGAATGTGAAAGAGATGGTCCTTATCTTTAATTGGAGGTTGAGCTAGATCGACGCATGGTACTAGGCATTGAAAAATATTTGTAAGTATGTTGAATGATCTTAGCACCATTAAACTATCATTAAGGACTATAGCTTGAATCCTTCGATTAGCATCTTCAGGTTATGAGTCCCCGCTTTCAAACCGTACCCTCTTACTTCCTTGCTAGAGGACTAGCAAGATTTAATTTTGGGGGTCTGATAACTCTCTAATTTACATGTTTTTAGCATCCTTTTTTGTCCATATTTTCCATTGTTTATACCTCTAACTTAGCATTTTTAGGTCATTTATTGTAGGAATTCACTTTTAGAGCATTTAGGGTGTTGCATTTTTGCATTTGCATATTTTGGATGAAAACAGGTGCTAAAGAGCAATGGGGAAAAAAAACAAGGACAACTCGAGCATGTACCCGAAGGAGCCGTCGAGCTACAAGAACAAGTCCGAACCCCAACACAATTGAAGAGGATCCAAGAGCGTGAAGAGCAACCCGAAGATCCACCGAGGAGTAACCCGACTTCACCCTCGTGTACCCAATCGAGTAGACCATCGGGAAGGTCTGGGAAGCTAGGTCAAATGGTTTCCATATATAAACCCCCTCTTCCCCTAGCTTGCAAACGACCACGCCGCAGACCCTCAAACTAGAGAGCGAGAGCTTCTGTGAGAGAACTGAGCGACTCAACATTTTTCTTCTTGTTTTGCATTTTTATTTTGTAGTTTTCTCAGATTGCTATCCTATACTCTTTCTACTCTACTCTATCTTTTAATACAATGTCATTTTTGTTCATTTTGATTGCTTTGTTATTCATTTCTATGTTCGAGTAGTGTAGTAAAGTTTCTAGGGATGGGATAGATTATTTTGTGTTCTTGATCCGTTAGGATGTTTTAGTTGATTGTAAATGATTGATAGATTTCCTTCTAGATTGGTGTTCTTAATGCTGTCAACAGACCGAAAAGTTGAGATTAGATCTAGGGCGTTTGCAATGCTACAGGCCGAAAGGAGTAGATAAAATGCTTGATTTAGCCAATGTTAGAGGTTTACTTAACTCTGAGTAACAAAATTAGATGAGTTTAAGTCTACTGACAATAATGAATCGTTCTTAATGTCTGCTTGTTCATATTGCTAGTGCGACAGTGTGGTAATGTGTTCAAGGTTGATTGTTGCTAGTGCGAAAGTGTGGTGACAAAGTCTTAGAGGTTCATTGTCTAGGAAATAATTTCTTGAGGCATTTAAGGCATCCATTATTTGCATTTTCTTTACTTACTCGACTATTTACCCGATCAGGTACATGATAACCTGTATCGAGTAATATATCTCACTTGCATACTCGATCACCCAACTCGATCTTGTACTCGATTGCTTGCATCAAGTGCTTAGGTCGTGTGGTTTACTTGTTTATATTCTTTTCTTTTGTTTATTTTAGGATTGTTAGAACCAAAACTCTAATTGCTTAGCTTGACTTGTATTGTACTGATCATATCCTTCCTGCTAGCAATACACAACCATTTGGATTGATAACCCTTTGTACTACAACTGCATAGGGGATTGATACCCTGGGTGAAAACCTGTTTATCAACGGCGCGTAAAACCTAGGGTTTTCGTGTGATGTTGAACATGCCTTGGCCGATGCAGTGTGAGTGTCGATCAATGCAAGTGCATCTAGCATCGGTCGATGCAACCTTGTGTCGGTCGATGCATCCCCATCTGGTGTCGGTCGATGCATGTTGGGGTCGGTCGATGCATGTTGATTGTTGTTTGATTGTTAGAGAGGTCTCTATTGCTTGTGTGTATAGCCCAGTAGATGGGAGGATTGCCTTACAGAGTTTTTATTAAATACTCATACATTGCAATTTGTGTTTGTGGTGTAGGTAGAGGCAAAGTGTGACCGTGGAATCAGGACAATGAAGAGGAGGATGTTCTAGGGACTAGATTGGATGTTCTCTGACATTGCTAGGTTGCTAGAGTTGAGTCATTAGAAACATTGCTAGGTTGCTGGTTCTATGATTCTTGCCGTTTGGTATTTGAATATTGATTATGTTATAATATTGGTTATTATTGGTTATTTATTGATACTGGTATTGGTTATTTGCGCTGTTGAATGTGATTGTGGTTAGGTGGCTAGTGGGTATGGGACCACTAGTTGTAGTTATTTATTATATTATATTTTTATTTATTAATTAAAAAAAAAAGTTGGGTCCTTTCAGTTTGGTATCATAGCCCTTACGGTTCTAGGTTTGGGTTCACTAGGCTTTGTGCAGTAGATGTTTGGGATTTGCATGCTTTGATTGATTATGTGAGTTAGTCAATTGTGTGTGGCATGGAGTCCTAGAACATCCTCTTCGAGTTTATGTTTCTGTGTTATGATATAAATTGTTTGCTTAGTCCTATGTCCATGGTAGTGCAAACGGCTAGAGATGGTGTTGTTGCTGGTCGTGGACGCGGACGTGGTCGTGGACGCGGACGTGATCATGGTAGGGGCAGAGGCCCTGCAGTGAGTCAGATTGCAGACTAGAGTGTGACTGCTGAGGGTGTTGGCGAGTCGCAGGGTATCAAGGAGGATTCCATGAGTGTGGCCGGAGGGGGCGGTGTTGATGCTCCAGTGGCAAGTGGTGTTAGGGTCCCGGGTGTGGGAGTCCCAGTGGGTGGAGTCCCTGGTGCTGACTTTACAGCTTTGCTCGCACAGTTGTTGGAGCGGTTGATACTAGGTTTTTTGTGTCTCCTAGCAGGTTCAATTAACCTTATGTAGTTGTAGTACTTAAGGTGTCAATCCAGTTGGGAATGTTTACTATCACTCAAGATGCAATCAAGCTATCACAAGTCAAGCCAATTCGAAGAATGTTTTTATCTAACAGTCCTAGAATGATCAAAATGCAAAACGGAAATGAGTCACAGAACTAGAAACAAGAATGCATGACGAGAAGCGAAAGTGAATAAAAACGTAAAAGATTCTAAGCATGAACAAACGAAACAGTTCCAGGAATGTAATAAAAATCAGAAAGAAAGAAGTCCTAAGGATGGGGTAATTGATGTCGGTGGAGTATCCTAGTCTAAGGAGTGTTTAACATGCCACAAGCAAAGTATCCCTAAACAATGAACATCTCAACTTAGCTAATCCAATCTCTTGGCAAAAGCTACTCAGACTCAACCACTTCCATACCTAGCTCTCGCTAGAGAAACGTGGTCGAGCAGGCATGACAAACAAGTTCATTCACGTCAACAAACATCCTAGACAACTAATCTCTTAGGCTAGGAACGTAAGTCTCTGGCACTAGTTGGTCAGACATTTCATCAAACACCTTTTGGGTGCGGAAATGTCTCGAACCTAGTTCCAATTGATCAGAGAAAAACTAGCAATTCTATCTCTAGTCCAGAAGGGAGTCATACAAATCAAGCTTAAACACCCTACATCCTAAGATCCTCCACCTAATCTATCCCATCCTCAAGAACTAACACACTACTCAGATCCGAAAATCATAGTCAAGGATGCAAAAACAGAAATCATTGAAACAAGCATTATTAGGTAGATAAAAATAAGATGAACAACTTTGTAGAAAGAATCAAATGCAAAATCTCAATAATCTCAAAGATATCGGAATACAAGTCTGAGAACGTTTTTTGGAGGCTAGGTTCAGAAACCTTCTGGGAACAAAAACGAGATTAAAAGATTCGATCTCTCTGCAAAGACTTAACAAAATGTATATATAGTAGTCCAACATGGAAAGCCCTAAAACTTAAAACGACAAGGTAAAGCGTCGGTTTGGTAATCTCCTGAAGCGTGTGAAACCAAACGTCTTTCTTCCCCACATGTGCGATCGAGTCCGTGTGCATCGAATGGAATGCAATGTCATCATGGCTCAGACGGATGCTGGGGAGCATGGCTCAATCAAACAAGCTGGAATGCGTGGTTGAGGAGCATGGCTCGAGCGTGGTGTATACGCATCCACTAAAACGATGATAACTCTTGAACCACACCTCCGATGGACTTGAAATAAACGTCGTTGGAAAGATAATTCAATTCCCTACAACTTTGATGAAGACGTCGAAAGCTAAATCCCAGTCGAGTGGGACGGCTCGAACGGATGGCTCGGACGGAACGGAGATGGTGACAATGGCTCGGATGAGACGGAGATGGTGACAATGGCTCGGAAAAAACGGAGATGGTGACCATGGCTCGGACGAAACGGAGATGGTGACCATGGCTCGGACGAAACGCAGATGGTGGCCATGGCTCGGACGAAACGCAGATGGTGACCATGGCTCGGACGAAACGCAGATGGTTACCATGGCTCGGACGAAACGAAGATGGTGACCATGGCTCGGACGAGAATGGCTTCCAACGTTTCCTAAATACCTGAAATACTCCAAGATGCACAATGTATGCAAGGATGATGCAAGAGCTACCTAGACGTGCAAAGTGTATAGAAAGAACTAAAAAATGATGCAAACCAATGAGTTATCCTAGCTAAATGCATGATAAAAATAGGCTAAGGAGAGACAAAGTATAGACATATCAACTCCCCCAAACTTAATCTTTGCTTGCCCTCAAGCAAACAATCAAGAATAGAGTATGGAGAAGAGGTGTGAAGATGGGGTCTCAGAACCTAAAACATGCTAAATAAAATAGTTAGAATCAAGGTCCTTGTTTTTAGTTCTATGATGCATGGTGAAGGAACTCTATATTTTTTTCTACACATGCAATCCTATCAATCATTCCCTTTAACATTCATTGACAGAGAACCGTGAATCAAGCTAAGCAAAGTCGTTGAACTCATTTGGCTAGGGTGAAGGGTTGGAGATTTAGATGGTCTCCTTCTCGAGCGGTTTCATCAATACATGACAAGGTTCTCTCACAAAAATGAGTTGAGCTTAAGAGAAGGCTAAAGGTTGAAACCAACTGATACATACAAGAGCAGCATCCTGTCTACCCAAAGAACATTCCAAATGGAAGTTGGTCCTATCTCTACCCTTCATTAGAAACATCATCTCAAACCCATTCTTTCACTCTTTATACATGGTCTTAGGAGAAGTTCACTTATTATCATTCTAGCAGATTGGGAGATCTTTATTATCACTATGGTTCTTTTTCTTTTCTTCTAAGGACTCTAGACATCATAAGCATTTTTACTTTCTTTTCTTTGTCTAATCTTTTCGTTTTATGCCCAGAACCAATAACTCATTGTTTTGCTCAACGCAAATCCTTTACTAGACTTGTAAACCTTGAAAACACATCCCCCTCCTAAAGATTTTCTCCCTTTTAGTTTCTTTTTACACTTCACTCTTCTGCACAAATCTATACCCAATACCCAAAATCGAGTTCTCACCTAGTTCTACTAGTCCGGATAACGCGAACTAGAACTACACAGGATCCTACTCTTGTCGGTTAGAACCTAACACTTTCTAACAAGCTCAACTCGGAAAAAGACCTGACACTCAAAAATACAATTGGCTTGGAAGAACAGTTGGTTAAGGGTGCGGGGAACTGTTCCAAAGATGGGAATCAGCTACTTGGATTGACAAGGGTGGTAAAAATGTGAAAGACAATCCAAGTATGTATATGGTATCCATGAGTTCAACTTCAATGCATAACAGGATAATTGCAAGTCAGGATTAGGTTCAAGTAGATAGGGAATGATATCAATTCAAAACATGCTTCAATCTTAACTTTTCAGGTTCAATCAACAAGCATCAAAGAACTAAGAACAAGGGCCTTGATCCTATCCTATTGAATCCAGCATGCTAACAAGGTTACAATCATCATCAACCCCTATGCTAAATGCAACAACCCTATATGAATAATCATAGACTCAATCCTAGTATGCAAGTGCAAAACTACATGAACACTATGTTTTTGTGGAAATTTTCATTTTTTTTTTTTAATGCAATAGATGGATGCAAACTCAAATATGATATGATGCAAAAATTAAAATAAGAATCACAGAACACAACATTAAATACATCATCTCAAACCCTCCCCCAAACTTAAATTACACAGTCTCCTATGTAAGAAAAATTTGGAGGAGGATTTAAGAATCACAACAGAAACAATGCAGGAATGAAATGGTATGTACAAAGGGAAGGTCGGAGTACCTCAGTAGTAGAAAAAGGAGTCTGAACTCGCCCAAGGAGGAGCGTTATATTGACTTTGTCCTTCACCTTGTTCTGGATCCGCAGGGGTGTCCTCAGTGGTTTGGTCGACGTGCTGCTCAACCGCTTGCGTGTTCTGATACATGTTCGGCTGCTCGTCACACTGCATGTCGTCGACTCTAGACTCGCCATGATCTGATACTAGCACAACCACCTCTGCAGGCTGATAATCCCCTTGATGTTTGATCTGCTGCTCAACTCCGTGCATGCCCAGATGTGGGCTCGAGCGGGTGTCGTGAGTGGCTCGAGAGAGGAAGTCGGCATGTTGCTCGATTGAGGCTGTTGGGAATGTCGGCTCAATTTGTCGGTTCGGAACAGCGAGAACAGCAGCTCGAGTGAGGCAGTCGGGAAGGTCGAGTCGCGAGCGTGATGTGCCGGTGTCGGTCGAGTCGAGTTTTGTAGACCCCTCTAGAATGTCTTGTCTAACCATATACTCTTTAGCATTCTGCCCAGGTTCAAGAAGAAAAGATCTTCTCTTCTTCATTATCCCCAACCTCTGTCTTGCTTTTCTTGGAGAAGAGATTTTAACTTTATCTTGGAGCTGCATGATTTGCCCTCTCATCTCCTCCAACGTGGCTGTTAACTCCGCCACTGTATCCCTTAAAATCTTGGTTGTTTGGGGTTCAGATAAACTGTCAAGCGCGGGAGGACTTGTCTCTTGCGGTTGGTGATTAGGAAGTATGTCTCGACGCGTAGGGAGGGTAACGACTGCACTCGAGTTGGAGAATGTTCGAGTGACACTTTGAGTTTTCTCTTTGGTTACCAAAACCTCTGCTTCTGCCTCATTCACATCCTCAAAGATGCCAAACCCAGATTTCTGATCTTTCTCTTCAATCACGAAGGTCTGTCCATCAATAGTTGGTTTCTTCTTAGAATCCTTGATATCAAACTTCATCTTGAAGTTGTTACCCAGATTGAGATCAATCATCCCCTTCTTTACATCAATGACTGCTCCAGCTGTAGCTAAGAAAGGCCTTCCCAGGATTAGTGGATCTTTAGGCTCTTCATCCATTTCCAGCACCACAAAGTCAGTAGGAATCTCAGCTTGTCCAATTTTGATGGACAGGTTCTCTAATAGACCATGAGGCAATCTAGTAGTCCTATCAGCCAATATTAAGCGGAGGTTGCATGACTTGTATTCGTTGAATCCTAGCCTCTGAGCTACAGAGAGTGGCATGAGGCTTACTGAAGCACCAAGGTCACATAGGCACTTTTTGAAGGTCAATGGACCTAGAGAACAAGGCAAGGTGAAAGAACCAGGGTCCTCTAGCTTCTTTGGGATAATCATCTTCTGAATGACAGCCTTGCATTCATGAATAACCCCACCTATGTCATGCCCTACCCTCTCATCTTCCAGAGCCTTAGCTTGAGCTCCTTTAGCTATCTCCTCCTTCTCTTTGGTCTTTTCGGTTACCAAGTCAGTTAAAAACTTTTGATATTGAGGCACAAGTGCAAATGCATCAAGCAAAGGCATCCTAAGTTCAATCTCCTTGACTTGGTTTTCGAACAGAGCTTTGTACTTCTCAGTAAGCTGCTTCTTAAACCTCACTGGAAATGGTAGAGGTGGCTTGTATGGTGGAGGAATGAATCTCACAGGTTTATCCTTGGGAGTAGTGGGTTCTTTAGTAGCTTCAGGATCAGATTGTTTGGCTGACTCAATTGGATCCTTGAGCACCTCGACAGGATCCTTTATCTCAACTTCATATTGAAGAAAATCCTCCCCATCTAAACTCTCAGTGTCCTCAGTGAGCCGTACATCTACAGCTTGGGTGGTGATGGCATGCATAGTAGCATAGTCCTTGGGGTTTTGAACTGCTTTTCCAGGTAGTTGGCCAGTTGTTGGGGTAGAAGTAGAAACAGTCTTGCCTTCCATATACTTCATCTTGGAGTTAAGAGCTTCAAACTTGACATTCAGATCATTGTAAGAGAATTCCATCCGCTGACTGAGTTCAGCAAACTTCTTAGCAGTATCCATAGAACCACTAGCTTGACCTTGAAGAAGTTGTTGCAGCATGTGCTTCATTTCTTGATCTGGAGCTTGAGTAGGTTGAACTTGTTGTGGTGAAAATCCAGGTGGTGGTCCGGGAGGAGCGTGAGAACTTTGCTGGAACTGTTGCTTAGGCATGAATCCTTGATTGTAAGGAACAAAAGGCTTTGGCATACCTTGTTGTTGCTGCTGAGGAGGGTACACCTGATCTTGTGGATTTGCAACATTGGTGCTCCGGTAAGACAAATTGGGGTTCATCTTGTAGGGGTTATAACCCTTGTTGTATCCACCTTGATTCTGTACGTAGTTGATTGCTTCAGACTGCTCACCCTTCCCATCCTGAACTTGAAAAGGGTCATCCTCAGATACAAAATGGACATTCTGCTGCTGACTTAGCAAGAGGCGGTCAAGCTTGTCATTGACATTCTTAAGGTCCCTCTTGTACTTCTCCTCAGACCCAGCGTCGCCGCGAACTGTGCGGTCATAATCCTCATTGTAGTTGCCGTCAGACTGAGCGAGATTCTCAACCAGTTGCCATCCTTCCTCAACGTCTTTGTTCAAGAAATTACCGTTAGAAGCAGTGTCAAGCAGCATGCGGATTTTGGAAGTACACCACGGTATAGAGTGCTCAGCAGTGACTCGTTGCTGAAACCATGGTGTGGACACTGGTTGTGGTAACCCTTGAAACGCTCCCAGGCTTCACAGAATGATTCTGAGCTCTTCTGAGTGAAGCTGGAAATCTCATTCCTGAGACGTGCTGTTCTGGAGTTAGAGAAAAACTTGGCCAAGAATGCCTTCTTGCAGCCATCCCAGGTGGTGATTGATCCCTTGGGAAGGTTTTTCTCCCATTGATGAGCCTTGTCTCCCAGGGAGAAAGGGAAGAGGCGCAACTTGTAACCATCCTCACTCACGCCGTTGATCTTGGTGAGACCACAAAGACGGTCGAACTCGTCCAAGTGGTCGAGTGGATCCTCCATAGGCAACCCGTGAAACTTGTTTCCTTGGATCATGGTAATCAGACCACTTTTGATCTCGAAGTTGTTGTTCGGCACGGCGGGAGGGACGATTCCAGCACGTTGAGTGTGAGTGTTCGGTGAATCCCCAGCACCAATGTTTCGCGGTCCCTGATGTGGTTCATGCTGTTGTTCCATAGTGACGTGTGCGAGATGCTCAACGGGTTGACGAGCTTGTCGTGGGCGTTGCAACCGGTTGATTTCGTCGATCACAGGAAGGAGAACTTAATCTTGCAAAACTTGAAATCTCAAATGTAACAATACGAATCCCAAATGGCAACGGCGCCAAATTGATACTAGGTTTTTTGTGTCTCCTAGCAAGTTCAATTAACCTTATGTAGTTGTAGTACTTAAGGTGTCAATCCAGTTGGGAATGTTTACTATCACTCAAGATGCAATCAAGCTATCACAAGTCAAGCCAATTCGAAGAATGTTTTTATCTAACAGTCCTAGAATTATCAAAATGCAAAACGGAAATGAGTCACAGAACTAGAAACAAGAATGCATGACGAGAAGCGAAAGTGAATAAAAACGTAAAAGATTCTAAGCATGAACAAACGAAACAGTTCCAGGAATGTAATAAAAATCAGAAAGAAAGAAGTCCTAAGGATGGGGTAATTGATGTCGGTGGAGTATCCTAGTCTAAGGAGTGTTTAACATGCCACAAGCAAAGTATCCCTAAACAATGAACATCTCAACTTAGCTAATCCAATCTCTTGGCAAAAGCTACTCAGACTCAACCACTTCCATACCTAGCTCTCGCTAGAGAAACGTGGTCGAGCAGGCATGACAAACAAGTTCATTCACGTCAACAAACATCCTAGACAACTAATCTCTTAGGCTAGGAACGTAAGTCTCTGGCACTAGTTGGTCAGACATTTCATCAAACACCTTTTGGGTGCAGAAATGTCTCGAACCTAGTTCCAATTGATCAGAGAGAAACTAGCAATTCTATCTCTAGTCCAGAAGGGAGTCATACAAATCAAGCTTAAACACCCTACATCCTAAGATCCTCCACCTAATCTATCCCATCCTCAAGAACTAACACACTACTCAGATCCGAAAATCATAGTCAAGGATGCAAAAACAGAAATCATTGAAACAAGCATTATTAGGTAGATAAAAATAAGATGAACAACTTTGTAGAAAGAATCAAATGCAAAATCTCAATAATCTCAAAGATATCGGAATACAAGTCTGAGAACGTTTTTTGGAGGCTAGGTTCAGAAACCTTCTGGGAACAAAAACGAGATTAAATGATTCGATCTCTCTGCAAAGACTTAACAAAATGTATATATAGTAGTCCAACATGGAAAGCCCTAAAACTTAAAACGACAAGGTAAAGCGTCGGTTTGGTAATCTCCTGAAGCGTGTGAAACCAAACGTCTTTCTTCCCCACATGTGCGATCGAGTCCGTGTGCATCGAATGGAATGCAATGTCATCATGGCTCGGACGGATGCTGGGGAGCATGGCTCGATCAAACAAGCTGGAATGCGTGGTTGAGGAGCATGGCTCGAGCGTGGTGTATACGCATCCACTAAAACGATGATAACTCTTGAACCACACCTCCGATTGACTTGAAATAAACGTCGTTGGAAAGATAATTCAATTCCCTACAACTTTGATAAAGACGTCGAAAGCTAAATCCCACTCGAGTGGGACGGCTCGAACGGATGGCTCGGACGGAACGGAGATGGTGACAATGGCTCGGATGAGACGGAGATGGTGACAATGGCTCGGAAAACGGAGATGGTGACCATGGCTCGGACGAAATGGAGATGGTGACCATGGCTCGGACGAAACGCAGATGGTGACCATGGCTCGGACGAAACGCAGATGGTGACCATGGCTCGGACGAAACGCAGATGGTGACCATGGCTCGGACGAAACGAAGATGGTGACCATGGCTCGGACGAGAATGGCTTCCAACGTTTCCTAAATACCTGAAATACTCCAAGATGCACAATGTATGCAAGGATGATGCAAGAGCTACCTAGACGTGCAAAGTGTATAGAAAGAACTAAAAAATGATGCAAACCAATGAGTTATCCTAGCTAAATGCATGATAAAAATAGGCTAAGGAGAGACAAAGTATAGACATATCAGCGGTTGCTAGTAGTGGTACCGGCTCAAGAGGTAGTGCCACTAGTGGTGCCGGAGGAGCGGCAGCCAGTGGCTGCGGATGCAGGAGCACATGGACGTTATTTGTCCATGCTCAAGGAGATGAAGGGCATCGAGATTGCGCTGTTTTTGGGTGGTACAGATCCTACTGCTGCAGAAGCGTGGAGGACGAGTGTGGAACGTAACTTCCATACTCTGAGATGTCTTGATGAGTTTTAGGCTGACATAGGGGTCCATCATCTGGTTGGTGATGCTCAGGTGTGGTGGAGATTAGTGGCTGCTAGGAGAGTGTAGATGGAGATGACTTAGACTGACTTCGTCTTGGAGTTCAACCGCAAGTATTTTCCTAGAGAGGCATTGGAACGGTTGGAGGTGCAGTGCCTTCAGGTGTCTCAAGGAACACGGTCAGTGCGTGAGTTGGACTTGGATTTTAGTCGACTTCTTTGTTATGAGGTTCGGGCTATGTAGCCTTCGGATGCCCAGATCTGGAGGTTTATGAGGGCTCTTCATGATCCGGGTCCATTGTAGAGGACGTAGTTATGATACGCATGCAGAGCTGGTTAAGACTGTAGCAGAGATGGAGGAGGATATCCGGGCACAGTCAGTGGCGGTTAGTCCAGCAGTTCAGCCTAGTAAGGCTCAACATCATGGAGGTTCCAGCAGGGGCGGCAAGCCTATGCAGGAAACCAAGAGGAGGTGGGAGACTACGCAGACGTCGAGTGGTGCGAGTTGCTTCAAGTGTGGGAGCAAGGATCATAAGTTTGCTAGCTGTCCCAAGAGGAGTGCTCCGACGACAGGGGTTCATGTATGCTATCATTGTAGGGAGCCAGGGCACATCAGGCCCTTGTGTCCCAAGTTGCAGTCGGCAGCAGTGGCAGCGTTGCAGCAGGTGCAGCATGGAGGTCAGCAGGTGGCACGGATTGAGCAGGCGCCACAGGTTTACATGACTGCAGAGACTGGTGGAACTAGTTCCGGGGCGATCACATGTATAATTTATGGTACTTAAGCTTTGTGAATTTTAGTAGGTTCAGATTTTATGTTTTCCTGTGATAAAGTGTTAGGTTCTCAACACATGAGGTTTGTGTAGGGACCTTGTTGGTGGGCGGGTTTAAGTCCCACGTTATATTTGATTCTGGAGCTTCTCATAGCTTCATTACTCCAGAGTGTGCAGAGAGTGCGGGAATCAGGGGGATCCCGGGGAGCGTACAAGAGTTGTCAGAGTTGCGGGAGGCAAGTTCCTGAGAGTTTTTGGACAAGTTAGAGGAGTTGATATTCAGATCGCAGGACAGTCGTGGCCATCGGATTTGCTTATCAGTCCAGTGGAGTTGTATGATCTTATTCTCGGGATGGATTGGTTGCATCGACATATGGTGCATTTGGATTGCCATCAGGGTAGAGTGGAGTTTGACCGTCCAGGAGGGAAGTTGGTTTTTCAGGGTATTAGACCGACTTCGGGAAGTCTCGTGATCTTGGCCATCCAGGCTGGGAAGATGATCGAGAAGGGCCGTGAGGCTTATTTGGTTACTATATCTATGCTAGAGTCAGTAGAGAAGTCTACAGTTAGCGGTATTTTGGTAGTGAAGGAGTTTGACGATGCGTTTCAGTCATTGGAGGGATTACCACCATCTCAGTCCGATCCTTTTACTATTGAACTGGAACCAGGGACGACGCCGTTATCCAAGGCTCCTTACAGAATGGCTCCAGCAGAGATGGCAGAGCTGAAGAAGCAGCTAGAGGATTTGTTGAGTAAGGGATTCATCCGTCCTAGTGTATCACCGTGGGGAGCGCCGGTGTTGTTTGTGAAGAAGAAGGTAGATCTGGAGTTTTCGGTTATGTATTTATTATCGGGGTTTGAACCGGGTCATTGTGAAGAACAAGTTTCCTCTTCCTAGGATCGATGAGTTGTTGGATCAGTTGAGAGATGCTACTTGGTTCTCCAAGGTAGATCTGGCGTCGGGTTATCATCAGATATCGATAGAGGAGGCTGATGTGAGAAAGACAGCTTTCAAGACGAGGTATGGACATTATGAGTTTGTGGTGATGCCTTTCGGGTTGACTAACGCGCCAGCAGCGTTTATGAGATTGATGAACAGCTTATTTCAGGAGTTTCTGGACGTGTCTGTCATCATTTTCATCGATGATATTCTGATATATTCTAAGAGTCCTGAGGAGCATGCAGTGCACTTGAGGGCAGTTCTGGAGAAGCTGCGGGAGTAGAAGTTGTTTGCTAAGTTGAGCAAGTGCACTTTTTGGCAGGGTGAGATGGGTTTTCTGGGGCATACTGTTTCTGCAGAGGGGGTTTCAGTAGATCCAGAGAAGATTCAGGCTATCTGGGATTGGCCTAGACCGTAGAATGCCACAGAGATCAGGAGTTTCCTTGTTTGGTAGGTTACTACAGGAGGTTTGTATAGGGTTTTGCAAGTAGGGCACGCCCTATGACTAAGTTGACAGGGAAGGATGTTCCTTTTGTTTGGTCACAGGAGCGTGAGGAGGGATTTGAAAGCCTTAAGGAGACGTTGACTACTACTGAAACACCCCGACCCTTTTTTTTTTTAACAATTAAATACAATGTAAACAATTATGCAGCCTATACTACTAAATTAAACCAACCCAAACCACAACTCCCCATTAAACCAATAACAACCAGTACACACAGCGGAAACATACCAACCATACAAAACCATTACAACATCAATACAATAACAATCCTAAGCATTCTATCCATCAACCTAGCATATCTCTATCCAAGATTCCAACAACATATCCAACAATCCAATAACACACAAACGAGACCCTAAATCATCCTCCTCCTCATCGCCATGATTCCACAACACAAACCTGCACACCACAAACAACAATTGAGATGTGTAAAACAAATACTTAGTGAGGCAATCCTCCCATCTACTGGGCTATACACACAAGCAACTGAGAAACCAATGCTTAACAAATGACAACCAAACACAAACAAACCAGGAAAAATCACGAAACAAGCAACTTGGTGTCGACCGACACCAGAGAGGTGTCGATCGACACTGGCCAAACATGGTGTCGACCGACACCTAACTGGTGTCGATCGACACTCCCTTCGCAGACGCAAACTGCACGAATCCGAATGACAAACCTCCGTTTCAATCCGCCTACAATCTGTCCCAAACTCTCCCCAAAGCCTCAGGAACCTATAATAACCATAACACAACCACCACAAGCAAGAACAACACCACAAAACACAACAAATCAAGCAAACAAAGGATTCTCAGGCTTAGATAAGCCATGGTCATGCACTCACCTTATCAACTGATTATAACAACCAATACAACCAGTTGAGACCCTCCTAACGTCTGAAACAGCCCAGAAACGCCCTACAACAAGCCACACAACCAAAAACGACTTATAGCAAAACTGGACAGAAACATCAGAAAAGAACAGTCTCAAAGACGAAAAACTAAAATGAAAACCAACCGTTAACTACCAAATCGCTCCGGTGAAACGCTATCCCTAGACGTCACGAAGCTGCCCACAAAATTTCAGCACGATCAGGAACCAGACGAGACCACGATCTCAATTACAATCCCCGATGGTTCCAACTCGCGTCTGAGAAAACGTGACTCACGAAACTGCCAATAACTCATCGAGTTTAAATCCAAAACTACTTATGTAAAAAGGAGAATGACGATGAATGACTTGGGAATAAACCTACCAAATTTCATTACCTTTGAGAACGATTTGATACGCCGAAACTATTTCCTCCCAAACCCTAACGATTCTGCTCTTTCTCCTTTAATCTCCTTCACACCACAATAGGCTCTCTCCTCCCTCTCTATCTCTGCAAACGGCGACCAGACACCCTAAAACCCTTAATTTTTCGCTTCTCCACTTATATACTCGGTTTAGTTAACTAAACCAAACCAACCAAACCAAAATCGCGAATTAAAACAAACCAGACGAACCCAGAAATAATGGTGTCGATCGATGCCACAAGGGTGTCGATCGACACTCCTACCAAAACCGCATAATCCGGTTTGCGGATGTTACAATTCTCCCCCACCAATAAGGATTCATCCTCGAATCCCGCAACACCGTCCACCCGTCAAGGACCTCCGTGCCACCGTCAACACGGCCCGCACGTCCTCCGACCGGACTAAATACCGCCAGCCAAGGTTTCCCGTGCAACTGTTGCAACAGCCCGCACACCTCCGACTTAACCATGAGGTCTCCCTCTAGTCAATATACTCACATCCTAGACATTATTTGCTCACAACTCAGTGCTTCCCCCGTCCGTGGTCGCAACCAACGAATCATGCCGGCTCGCTATCAGGCTAACTACCTTAAGCTACGGTATCCAGGAAGTCACTCACACTCCCCCCGCTCTCAGGTTGCAACCTTCGAGTCATACCGGCTCACTGCCAAGCCATAGCCTACAGCTACGGTATCTAGGGAGTCTCACAGCCCACTCCCCCCGCTCTCGGGTCACAACCCTCGAGACATACCGGCTCACTGCCGAGCCGCGGCTCACAGCTATGGTATCCAGGGAGTCTCATAATCCCACTCTTGGGTCGTCACCCTAAAGCGCGCTCTCGGATCGTCATCCGAAGCAAACATACCACTCCCACTCTCTGGCCACAAAGTCCATCGAGCTATCGGTATCACATGAGTTGGGCCCACACAATCCTGAGCAAACAAGTCTGATGTCATCAAGTATCTCCCGACTAGATCTACCTCAACTCTTTCCATTAATAGGCAAGATTTAACTATTCATAAAACTTCCCATTTTTAGAAACTTTCCTTTTTTTAGTGACTCTCTATTTATGGAAACTTTCCATTTATAGCAACCTTCTATTTATGCAAACTTCCCATTTATAGAATTCCCGAGCTATTTCCTTTCCACTGGTTTCACAATTCCCAAAACCAAAGAACTCCAACTTTTATTAGAACCTCAAATGCAATAATCGTTTACAACTCCAAATGAAAATACATCATGAAAGAAAGAAAACAAAAGCTAAAACTAAGCGCCGAAATGGACACCCGGTCCTCCCTTCGGCTGCACTGCAACCTCCATCATCTGCCTCCTCTTATGACAGAAAGGCCTGATATGCCCTTCCTCCCCGCAATGATAACACACTCGACAGTACTCCTGCAAATCACCTCCCCTGGGCCCGCTTGCCGACACTTGATCCATGCTCCCGCGCCCATAACCTCTCTGGCCACCTTGGTTTGCCACTGTCGTCTCTTCCCACTTCCTTTTACGCCTTTGCTCCAACTGTCTATCCTTGCTTGGAATGCTCTGCTCCAATGTCTCCTCTGAACGAGCCGCTGGACTGACCACCACTAACTGTGACCTCAAGTCGTCCTCTATCCCAGCTGCAACCTCAACAAGCTCCGCCCTCGTGAAATAGCTCCTCACTCTGCACCGAGTCCTCAGATCATCTCGCAATGCCAGCAAGAACCTCCGCACCTGAGCCAACTATGGCTCCCAAGCCCGGCCTGCATACCCCACAAGCCGATTGAACTCTGCATCCAGCTCCCGCACTATGCGGCCCCCCTGAGTAAACCCCAAGAACCGTGCCTCCATGCGATCAAGAGCCTCCTGTGGAAAATACTTGGAGTTAAACTCCCTCACAAAATCTCCCCAAGACATACCCCGCTGCACCCTTCGTGCTGTCACTGACCTCCACCACACACGTGCATCTCCTGACAAGTAAAACACTGCCAGATCCACCCTGAACTGGTCGGGACACCTAAGCAAAAGGAAAAGATCCTCCATCCGCTCTCTCCACTCATCCGCTACACTCGGATCGGTACCACCTAAGAAATACCCCGCTCCCACTCGCCGCAGCTGCTCCATCATCTGCACATACTAAGCATCCACTACCTCAGCCCCCGGCTGCACACCTGCCTGCAAACCCGCCACAGGCTGCACCGCTGGAACCTGCCCACCAACCAATGGCGGCACTACTGGAACCTGCCGACCACCCACTGGCGGCACTACTGCTGGAAGTCGCTGCAAAATCTGAGCTAGCAAGTCCATCAAGACATCCTCCCTGCCCGGAGCACCCTCTGCAGCAACCCTCACACCCGGGGCAACAACGTGACCGACACCGGGCCCATCCGCCCTGCCGTCACCCAAACCAGCCTGGTCTCCAGGCACACTAGGATGAACCTATGACTCCGCTACCTCCTCACTGGCCATGCTCTGGGTCACACTCACACTGGCCTCAGGAACCTGACCTCGTCCCCGACCACGACCACGACCACGCCCACGACCACGACCACGACCGCGACCAACAGCACCCTCTCTAGCCATCTGCACTACCCAGAACAGAAGGCTAAGCACACAATTCAAAAACCGCACATAGAGTAAACATCTTACCGTGGAATCTCATTGAAGGCTAGAAGAGGATGATACTAGGACTCCATACCGCAAACAAATTGACTAACTACTCATAATCAATTCCATCACACAACATCATTCATCAAGCAAAAGGAAAAAAAAAATAATTCACCCAATTAACTTCCTAACCGCTCTAACCATCCATTTAACCATCCTAGAACCGTAAAGGCTCTGATACCAAATTGAAACACCCCGACCCTTTTTTTTTTAACAATTAAATACAATGTAAACAATTATTCAGCCTATACTACTAAATTAAACCAACCCAAACCACAACTCCCCATTAAACCAATAACAACCAGTACACACAGCGGAAACATACCAACCATACAAAACCATTACAACATCAATACAATAACAATCCTAAGCATTCTATCCATCAACCTAGCATATCTCTATTCAAGGTTCCAACAACATATCCAACAATCCAATAACACACAAACGAGACCCTAGATCATTCTCCTCCTCATCGCCATGATTCCACAACACAAACCTGCATACCACAAACAACAATTGAGATGCGTAAAACAAATACTTAGTGAGGCAATCCTCCCATCTACTGGGCTATACACACAAGAAACTGAGAAACCAATGCTTAACAAATGACAACCAAACACAAACAAACCAGGAAAAATCATGAAACAAGCAACTTGGTGTCGACCGACACCTAACTGGTGTCGATCGACACTCCCTTCGCAGACGCGAACTTCACGAATCCGAACGACGAACCTCCGTTTCAATCCGCCTACAATCTGTCCCAAACTCTCCCAAAAGCCTCAGGAACCTATAATAACCATAACACAACCACCACAAGCAAGAACAACACCACAAAACACAACAAATCAAGCAAACAAAGGATTCTCAGGCTTAGATAAGCCATGGTCATGCACTCACCTTATCCACTGATTATAACAACCAATACAACCAGTTGAAACCCTCCTAACGTCTGAAACAGCCCAGAAACGCCCTACAACAAGCCACACAACCAAAAACGACTTATAGCAAAACTGGACAGAAACATCAGAAAAGAACAGTCTCAAAGACGAAAAACTAAAATGAAAACCAACCGTTAACTACCAAATCGCTCCAGTGAAACGCTATCCCTAGACGTCACGAAGCTGCCCACAAAATTTCAGCACGATCAGGAACCAGACGAGACTACAATCTCAATTACAATACCCGATGGTTCCAACTCGCGTCTGAGAAAACGTGACTCACGAAACTGCCAATAACTCATCGAGTTTAAATCCAAAACAACTTCTGTAAAAAGGAGATTGACGATGAAAGACTTGGGAATAAACTTACTAAATTTCATTATCTTTGAGAACGATTTGATACGCCGAAACTATTTCCTCCCAAACCCTAACGATTCTGCTCTTTCTCCTTTAATCTCCTTCACACCACAATAGGCTCTCTGCTCTCTCTCTATCTCTGCAAACGGCGACCAGACACCCTAAAACCCTTAATTTTTTGCTTCTCCACGTTTTTACTCGGTTTAGTTAACTAAACCAAACCAACCAAACCAAAATCGCGAATTAAAACAAACCCGATGAACCCAGAAATAGTGGTGTCAATCGATGCCACAAGGGTGTCGATCGACACTCCTACCAAAACCGCATAATCTGGTTCGCGGATGTTACAACTACGTCTGTGTTGGCTTTGCCTGAGCAGGGGGAACCCTATGTGGTTTATATTGATGCATCTAGCGTTGGTTAGGGGTGTGTGTTGATGCAGCATGGGAAGGTGATTTCCTACGCTTTGCGGCAGTTGCGGAAGCATGAGGGCAACTATCCTACTCATGATTTGGAGATGGCTGCTGTAGTTTTTTCCCTGAAGATTTGGAGATCTTATCTTTATGGTGCAAAGGTGCAGGTGTTTACAAATCGTAAGAGCCTGAAGTATATATTCACTCAGCCCGAGTTGAACTTGAGGCAGAGGCGGTGGATGGAGCTGGTGGCAGATTATGATTTGGAGATACCCTATCACCCTGGTAAGGCTAACACGGTTGCAGACGCTCTAAGTCGGAAGAGGGTAGCTTCGGATCAAGAGTAGGAGATGGAGTCTCTGGTAGGAGAGATCACTGCTTTGAGGTTCTGTGCTGTTTTACAGGAACCAATGAGTTTGGAAGTGGTTGATAGAGCAGATCTTCTAAGTAGGGTGTGTTTGGCTCAGTAGAAGGATTTGGGACTGGTGGATGCCTCAAAGGATGTAGATTGAGAGTATCAGGTCTCAGATAATGGAACTATCATGGTGCACGGTCGGTTTTGTGTGCCCAAGGATGAGGAGTTGAGACAGGATATCCTGAGAGAGGCTCATGCGAGCAAGTTTTCTATTCATCCAGGAGTGACTAAGATGTACCGTGATCTCAAGAGGTACTATCACTGGGTCGGGATGAAGAAGGATGTAGCTAGGTTGGTCGCGAGGTGCGATGTGTGTTAGCTAGTGAAGGCTGAGCATTAGGTTCCATGCGGGTTACTGAAGAGTCTACCCATTCCTGAGTGGAAGTGGGATATGATCACTATGGATTTTGTGGTAGGATTGCTAGTGTCTCGGACTTTTGATGCTATTTGGTTTATTGTGGACCGGTTGACTAAGTCAGCATATTTTCTGGCCATTAAGAAGACTGATGGAGCAGTGGTCTTGGCTAAGAAGTATGTGAGAGAGATAGTCATATTGCATGGGGTGCCAGCGAGCATTGTGTCTGACAGGGATTCTAAGTTCACTTCAGTGTTCTAGAAGGTATTTCAAACAGAGATGGGCACTAAGGTGAATATGAGTACAGCTTATCATCCCCAGACAGATGGACAGTCAGAGAGGACGATCCAGACGCTGGAGGATTTTCTGAGAATGTGTGTGTTGGATTGGGATGGCCATTGGGCAGATCACCTGAACCTGGTAGAGTTTGCTTACAACAACAGCTATCAGGCGAGTATTAAGATGGCTCCTTATGAGGCTTTGCCGTACACCGTTAAGCTGGACTCAGGTGGGGGAGAGGAGCATGTTCGGGGCAGAATTTGTTCAGAAGACCTCTGAAAAAATTCGGGTTCTCAAGCTGAACATGAAGGAGGCTCAAAATAGGCGAGGAGTTATGCCGATAGGAGGAGGAGATGTAATGACCCTCACCAAGGGGTAAAATTTCAAAATAAAAACTCAAGGCCAAAAGACTAAGAAAGGAAGCCAGCATGGAGAGCAGAAAGATTGCTGAAGAAAAGTCCGAGAAATTATGAACGGATCGGGAGATGGCCGAGTTGTCCGAAGGATGTGACGAGAGATGCCGAAGATGTCCAAAAGATGTCCGAGTGTTGCCGAGAGATGATCGACGACCGACCGAGGGACGCCGGCCAATCCGACAAGAATTTCGGGAAATAAGAAATTCTTGTTTTATCAAGAATTAACCAAGCAAATGATTTCAAGAAGTGGAGATGGTGGAGATTAAACAAATCAAAGCGGAGATAATGGAGATTAAACATATCAAAGTGGAGATGGTGGAGATTAAACAAATCAAAGTGGAGATAATGGAGATTAAACAAATCAAAGTGGAGATAATGGAGATTAAACAAATTAAAGTGGAAGTGGAGATAGTGGAGAATAAAGAATTCTTGGTGGCCAAGTGTTGATTTCGGTTTCAACAAGTGTTCCTCATGCAAACTCTCACCAAACCTCACACTTTCACTATAAATAGACCCCTTAAAGGCTTAGGGTAGCCATTTTTGTTCATTTCTCATTTAGTCCAAAATAAGAAAGTTAGAGAGAAGTTAGAGAGTTAGAGAGAGAGAGAGCTAGGGAAAGAGCGAGAGAAAGTGTTCTTCCTTAGAGTCTTCTCTTCCGGGAGTTTGTAGCTGCGTCTGCTTAGAAGCTTTTCTCTTCCGCGTCGCTAGCTAGGACTAGAATCTTTTAGATCGTTTCTTTCAAGCCAAGGCCAGGTGAGTTTCGATGCAGGTGATATGGCACATGATAGATGAGATTTTTGTTGGTTTTTGCTTAGGATTTATGGTTTAAAACTAGGCAATTTTGTTGGGTTTTGGGGTAGATTCGTTTCTTTTCTTCTAAATTAAATTTTTAGATAGTTAAGTCTCGTTTCTTTGTTTCCTTGCATGTTGGTGTGAAGTTGTGTCTAGAACTTACTCTCTAGAGCTTTCATTATAGTTTCTTGGTTGCTTGTGTGTTGTGCATGATTGCTTGTTTGCATTGCATGTTAGTTGTTTGCATGTTTAGCTTAGTCTCTAGATATTTCTCTAGATTCTTAGGCTTGCATGTTGTTTGTTGGTGTTGCATGATGGCTTGTATGCCTTGCATGTTAGATTTTAGCTCTTAGTCTCTAGAATTTTCATTCTAGTATCTTTGATGCTTGTTGTTGTATGAGTTCATACTCGTTTCACGGTACTAGATGGGGAATTAAAGACATCCATCTAGTGCACGGTTCGCATGAGCAAAACCATAAGAACTCAAGTAGTCTCTAGATATTTCTCTAGATTCTTTGAAGTTGCATGTTGCATGTTAGTGTTGTTGTGTGCATAGCTTAGTCTCTAGATATTTCTCTAGTTTCTTATGCTTGCATGTTGCTTGTTGTGTTGCATGACTGCTTTGTGCTTTGCATGTTAGGGATGTTTGTATGCTTAGCTTAGTCTCTAGATTTCATTCTAGTTTCTGAAGTTGCATGTAGCATAGTTTCATTTTACTTGATTTTCTTGCTTGAATTTCTTGTTTAATTGCGCTTGCCAAGAGGTTAGTCTCGGTACTAGACCATGCGCGAGGTGAAATGCCCGTACACAGGATTCTAGTGCTGGAGATCTTGAATTCGGTAAGGATACTTGTAAATTTATGAGCTTAAAAACCATAAGAACTCAAGGTATCAAAATTGTTATAGGTCTTAATGCGTTTAGTCCGCGAGAAATTCCGGCTAGCCTAGTAAGACTTGGTATGGCTGTCCTCATATTCCGTACCACATGCAGCCGCGACATGCAACCCATGTACGTGTGTTTGTAGGGTTGGTTACGAAGAGCTCGGAGGTTATTCGGCTCGCTACCCTGGCCGATGCTATCTACTCGACGGTGTAGCTTTAGTGATGTTCCGGTTGCGTGCCTTTGTGGCTGCAGCGCGGGTGTTCACAAGGGTATTGAGGAGAGGAAGCATACCGGGCCCATAACTAAAACTTGTTTAAAAGATTAATTTAATTTTCTCTTTTATTCAAGTTCATTGTTGTTGTAGTTGTTGTTTGTTTGCTTGCTTATTTAATTGCTTAATTGCTTTTATTGCTTGCTTGCTTGATTGTTGATTGCATGCTAGATTAGTTTGCTTAGCTCACTATCTTCTGCATTGCTATCTCTGATTGGGTGTTGTATGTTGTTTGCTTGATTGCATGTTGATAGCTTCGTCTTGCATGTTGATAGCTTAGCATTATGTTGTTTGCTTGCTTGCATGTTGGTAGCTTCGTCTTGCATGTTGATAGCTTAGCATTGCATGTTGTTAGCCTAGGCTTTCATAATTGCTTTGTTTGCATGATGTGTGTAGCTTCCTGGGGTTGGGGTTGGGTTTGGTTTCTTGTTAGGTTTCCGAACTCACTGAGTGTTAGCACTCAAGACTCCATATTTGTGTTGCAGGTAACCTTAGTGGGGGAAAGCCTTAGGGGGAGTGCAAGACGTTAGGCCAGCCGGTGTAGAATTGCATTGCCTTTGCAAATCGTTTTTCTAAAATTTAATTTGTCGTATTTTGGCCTTATGCATGCCGCCGTCTTCATATTAATGTTTTATGAACTTATTTTATGAAGTAAATAAATTTGAAAGTCATTTTTATTTAAGTCGTGTGGTTTCGTTTGGTTCCAGCCTTGTCCGGGCCAACACAACGCACGAGGCCGTGAGGGTTGCAAAGCCTAAGTAGTCTCGGTTGCGGGTGGAATTGTGCTAGGAGGACCGGTCGAAAAGTCTGCAGCTTCCGTCCCTCGACTGGACCACCTCGGTGCAGTTCCCGTAGTGGCGTTCCGTGGCTGTCTTTTGGCCTGCGTGGTCATAGGACGGTTCGGGGGTGTTACAGGAGAGATCTTGAGTTTCAGGTAGGAGACAGAGTGTACCTCAAGATGGCTATGTTGCGGGGTCCAAACAGGTCATTGACAGAGACTAAGTTGAGTCCGAGGTTTATGGATCCGTTTAGAGTGATTGAGCTGGTGGGACCGGTAGCATATAGGCTGGAGCTGCCTGAGGTTATGCGTGCGTTCAACAAGGTTTTCCATGTGTCTATGTTGCGGAAGTGTCTCCGTGAGGATGATCAGTTGTTGGCTAAGATTCCTGTAGATCTTCAGCCTAACATGACTTTGGAGGCGAGACCAGTGGGGGTTCTCGAGAGGAGGATCAAGGAACTTCGAAAGAAGAAGGTTCCTTTGATGAGAGTCCTTTGTGACTGTGATGGTGTGGAGGAGCAGACTTGGGAGCCTGAGGCGAGGATGAAGGCAAGGTTTAAGAAGTGGTATGAGAAGCAAGCCATGACTTGAACTTGTCTAGCCTAGTCCCATCTTTAATCCATGGCTGGAGCGGGAATGGAGTATTCCAGCCCATCTCTCTTGTTTACTCGGCCGTTTGGGATGGTTGGTTGTGCGACTCAGTAACAAGATGAGGTGGTGCTCGGGTACGAAGTTTCCGTAAGACGGGGTTTTGGGGAAAAGTTTCCTGAAATAGAAGTTTCCAAAAGTGGAAAGTGCTGAAAATGGAAAGTTCTATGTGAGTTAGAATTTGTCCATTTTAGTGGTTGAGAGCCTTGGAGGGGCATGTGTGGCCCTAGTGGCGGACATTTGAGTCATTGTGCCCGTGTGTGGTAGTCTTTTGAGACATTGTGTGGCCTTTGTGGCGGGCTGTTTAGCCAGATGTGTGGCCTTTGTGGCAGGCTGTTTAGCCAGATGTGTGGCCTTTGTGGCGGGCTGTTTAGCTAGATGTGTGGCCTTTGTGGCGGGCTGTTTAGCCAGAGTGCCTGTTTAGGCGGTCCTTCGGGACAGATGGTCTTTGTGATGGTCCTTCGGGATAGATGGTCTTTGTAATGGTCCTTCGGGACAGATGGTCTTTGTGACGGTCCTTCGGGACAGATGGTCTTTGTGACGGTCCTTATTAGGACAGATTGTTTGGTCTTTGTGACGGTCCTGTTTAGGACAGATTGTTTGGTCTTTGTGACGGTCCTGTTTAGGATAGATTGTTTGGTCTTTGTGATGGTCCTGTTTAGGACTGATTGTTTGGTCTTTGTGACGGTCCTGTTTAGGACAGATTGTTTGACCTTGTGGCATGTATATTATCCTTGTGTGGTCATGAGGTATTCCAGTGAGGGGATATGTGGTTGGTAGGACACTGAGATGTTTTACGCGAGCCACGGGAAGGGAACCTAGATAGGGATAGGACTCAGACGTGTTCAGAATTGTTTGCTCGCGACTCTTGGGGGACTTAGGTTCTCTTAGTACTGCCATATTCTGAGACTTTGTGGCTTGGGAGTATGGTTGGTATATCGACTTCGGATGACGATCCGGAGGCGCGCTGTAGGGTGGCAACCTGAGAGACGAATATTAGATTTTCCTTATATATTATGGCATGCGGGTTTAGGCCCGATGAGGAGCCAACATTATGGCATGTAGACTTAGGTCTGATTAGGAGCCAATAAAAACTCAAGGTTTAGGCCTATGAGTCTATCGGCTAGAGGTGACCTTCTGTAGATTGGTCGGAGGAGTGCGGACCGTGGAGACGGTAGCACAGGAGTCCTTGGTTGATGGTTGTTCGAGATTCGAGGACGAATCTAGATTGGTAGGGGAGAATTGTAATATCCGCGAACCGAAATCCCGGTTTAGGGGTTGCATCGGTCGATGCAATAAGTGCATCGGTTGATGCATGTTTAGTTTTGTGCAGACAATTTTAAGTAAACGCTGCGTTTTGGATTAGGGAAAACCCTTAACTCGTGTTTTTGTCTCATTCGACGAGATTGGCCGTTTTTGAGAGAAAACAAAAGAGAGAAAATTTCTTAAGAGTTCTTGAGCGTTTTGGGAGATTTGAGGCTGTTCCTGAAGAGATCTGTAGATGGGGTCGTTGTCGGAGCTTCGTAGGAGCGTTGTTTTGCTTGTTTAAGGTTCAGAATCTTCTTGGCAAAGGTAAGTGCATGACCATGGCTTATCTAAGCTAGAGATCTCTCTGATTTGCTTATTATATGTTGTTAGGCTAGTTAGAATGATGTTTGGGATGTTAGGAAGCTTTCTTGTGGCTTGGGATCGAGTTTTGTGGTTGTAGGAACAAAGATCAGGCGAGAAGCTTCGGAGAAAACACAATGCTCGGCATTGCATCGGTCGATGCGCTTTGTGCGTCGGTCGATGCGCTTTGTGCGTCGGTCGATGCAAGTGTGAGGACGGCGCGTAAAACCTAGGGTTTTAGTGTGATGTCGAGCATGCGTCGGTTGATGCAGTGCGAGTGTTGATCGATGCAAGTGCATCTAGCATCTGTTGATGCAACCTTGTGTCGGTCGATGCATCCCCATCTGGTGTCGGTCGATGCATGTTGGTGTCGGTCGATGCAGAGTCCTGGTTTGTTATTGTTGATTGTTGATTGTTGTTTGATGGTTAGAGATGTCTCTATTGCTTGTGTGTATAGCCCAGTAGATGGGAAGATTGTCTTACTGAGTGTTTATAAAATACTCATGCATTGCAATTTGTGTTTGTGGTGTAGGTAAAGGCAAAGTGTGATCGTGGAATCAAGGCAATGAAGAGGAGGATGTTCTAGGGACTCGATTGGATGTTGTCTGGTATTGCTAGGTTGCTAGAATTGAGTCATTAGAAACATTGCTAGGTTGATGGTTCTATGATTCTTGCTGTTTGGTATTTGAATATTGATTAAGTTATAATATTGGTTATTTATTGATATTGATATTGGTTATTTCCACTGTTGAATGTGATTGTGGTTAGGTGGCTATTGGGTATGAGACAACTAGTTGTAGTTATTTATTATATTATATTTATTATTTATTAGTTAAAAAAAAAGTTTGGTCCTTTCAGAGAGGGGAGATGAAAAAAATAAGCCGCGTGATCCGATTGTAGAGGTTCAAAGAATTCTGCATATGAATCGGGAAAAGAAACAGCCCAGGATTGGTTAATGATAGCATGATCAATCTTCTTTACTAAGGGATTGTCTTCTTGATTATTTCACCAAGTGAAGGGTAGGCCTTTTGCCTGAGCTTCAAACAGATCCGACTCTTGCAGTGCCAAATTAAACTCATCAATCCCCGAAACATCCACATCCTGAGTCAAGTATTCTGAGTGCTGAGAAGTCCTCAAAATTTGGTTGAAAACTCCTACCACCGCCCAAGAACATCGATTAACAGGAGTATTTTTATTCAGCAAGCATAAATCAGTCCACAAAGGTAGGTGATCCTCCATAACATTGAAACAGTGACAGTTGGGCTTAGCGACTGAATATAGAATCTGCAAGTGATTAGCTGAGAAACAAACTGATAGACTACCATAGATACAGTTGGATCCCAGCAAACAACAATACTAGCTGTGTTGTGCTGATCAAAATTATCAAAAAACTTCCAACCAGCAGGGAGTGCTCTAGCAACTCATCCTGCGTTTACTTGCCGTATATTCGTTTCTAAAAACGCTCCAAAAATTGGCTTCAGGAGATTAATCCATTGCATTCTAAAGTCCTGACATCTGGTACAATTCAGACATATAATTTTCCACACTAAAAAACATACTGATATTATTAATGTGACAGGGTGACCTTGCGGCCACTCTTCCTACTCTTCATGAATGAGACCAGGATAAAGGGAGCTTCGTATTCATCAAACACAGCCTCGCGCTTCTCCTGAATAGGAGCAACCAAGCTTTCAGAGATATTCCTATCATTAAAAACCTGATCGACTGTTACGACGTCAAAAGCCACCACAATGACATTTTCCCCGTCAGCCACTATGACTGCCTCTGCCTCTGTGTCCCTAGTTCCTGCGAGAATCTCACTTGGTTGCTCTGTCACTGATTCTGTTGCCGGTTCCGTCCCACCGACGGCCTCTCCGTCAGCCTTCCCCATCACATATTGTAATGAAGTATTCCTCTCTTTAAGGGCCCTTATGCAATCTTTATGTTGACCTTCCTTGGCGAGATCGTCACTGGGTTCTTGGCCGGCTTCGTGATCTATGAGTCCTACTCCTTGGAAAGAAAGAGTTTGCTACCTTGGAGGGAGAACGAGAAGCTTCATGTCCATACGCTCTGCACTCTACGCATCGAGGGGGAAGCCATGGATAAGACACACTGACTTCCACTTGACGGCCATTTGATAACCCGTGATGATCTTAGAGGGGAGATATTTGGTCAGGTCTACCTTGACAAGTATCTTTGCCACTTCAAAATTTTCCTTTCTCTCAGTTTCAGGGGCTACTGCAATTGTCTTACCAATGGCAGTGGCTAATCGACTGAGGCTTAGCTTGTTGAATAACAAGTAAGGGACACCTCTAAGTTCTGCAGTGATGGACGCGGAGGTTATAGGAGGAATCTCCGAAGTGAATTCATGGGACCACGGAGAGAACGAACATGGGATATCCCGCAATGTTCCAAACGTTACGATTCAGTAGGATTGCTCTGGTCTTGGGATTTGTAACCTGGAGTAGGAAGGCTCCGTGGCCAATTTTGTGCACAAAAATATGTGGACCAGACCGAGCCCATAACGCATTCATCACTCCAATTATCCTACCCATGTCTGGAGGATTGCCATGGAATTGGGCAAAGATGAAGTCTTTAAACTCTTCTTTAGCAGATTCGATGTTATCATCAGGAATGAGAACAAACGAAATAGGCTAGTCCACCGTTTGTCCATTAGAGATTTAGCCGTAGCATGTGAGGTTTTCTGAGAAGTAGTCGGAGGAGGAGATTCAACGTTAGCCGGAGATGCAAGGCCGGAAGCTAGAGCCTCAACAGAAGCAAAAGATTGACCAGCATTCGTCGGAGGAGAGATCTCAGAAGGAGAGGCTTGGTTACCACATGGCTCGACAACCGAAGAAGATTTCTGAACCAGATCTAGGGAGGAAACACCTGGAGGGGGTGAAGAAAAATTCATCGGAGCATCCCTTTCTCGGGGAGATGGGTCTTTGCCAGCCAGATCCGCAATCTTAGAAGACGCTTTCGATTTGCTGAATTTGGGCGGTTGGCCTACCACGGCCGACATACGAACAAATTGCAATGTGCCTGGAACCGAAGGGCAAGAGCGAGAGGAGCTCTTTTTTTTCCTCTTAGACTTAGCCTTAGCCATCGGAAAATTCTCATATACCGGCGTGAAGCCGGTGAACAGAAGCGATTAGGGTTACGAGAGCCAGCCTTTTTTCGCTTGAGAAGAGAGAAAGTTAATAATTTATTAATTTATCACTAAATTAATAAATTATTAATTTATGTAGTTGACGATTCATGAACTTGATGATTTGATTAATAATTTTGGCTATCGTAGTATGATGGATGACAATAGTTTACTAGATTATCCATCTAAAAATGATACATGTATAAATTTATAGTTAAAAAAAAAATCAGTGCTACTATCTTTCATGGTGATGATGAAGTTGAAGAAGATATTTCAGTACATTAATAACAAATCATACATAAGGAATCAATTATCGCGTATAAAATTGTCCATAATTTTTGGATGCGATTTGAGAACACAACACCAAAAATTTTGATGCAGTCAGAAAGATTATACATAAGCTCCAACAGGAATACAAATTCAATAATAAGCAAACAACAATAATCATATATTTCACTAGATTTTCTTAGATATATATATATATATATATATATATATATATATATTAGTTTACTTGATTATTAATTTATGATATTGATGGACCATATTTTTACACTAGATTTTCAAAAAAAAAATTATTTTATTATTTTATCGAAATTTGTCATTTTTTTATACCGGTCTAATTTGAAATCGAAAAAATTTATTAATTTAGCAAATATTAATTTGACGAATATTAATTTATAGAAGTTCTACTGTAGTCTTTTTCTTTTCTAAACAACAATTTCAATTTAGTCTTTTAGACGTTATCACTTCAGCCAAATATATGGTTTGGATTTAAGTCCAAAAATGCAATTTCGTACGTATCCCTCTTGTATTATTCAATATATATATATATATATATATATATATATATATATATTTTCTGTTATCCCTAACTACACTTATTATATTTTAAGGAGAAATAAAAACTTTCATCTAGAGAGATTCAAATATATGAAATTAGTGGAAAACATCATTGAACAGGAAACTTTTAGCAAATCATATCGATTTATCTACAAAAGAATACTTAGCGTAATGAAGTTTACTTGTTGTGTGTGACCATGAATGATTCGATGATTTGATCGAAATTAGTTGATTTTGTCGACTCATTTTTCTTCTTCTTTCCTTACTTTGATTAATTAAGCTTTTAACTTGCACGAATGGTTCTCTTGTAAATGAACGGAATCCTTGAATTCAAATAAGTTAATTATAAAAAGACAAAAAAAGATTCCATGTTGTTGATGAGGTTAGTGATTTTGATCCATGAAAGGTACCCACGTACTACTGTACGTAACTAAAAAAGAGTATCAACGTAGTCTACGTTTAAGAAATACGATTATCACGTTCCTCTATAAGACTCGGTTAAAAAACCGGAACCAAAAATCCAAATCCGAACCGATACAAAAAAATAGACCCAAATCGGAACCCAAAATGTTGGATTTATCTTATTGAGTTCTAAGCTCCTCTATCCGAAAATCCAAACCTCTGAATTTGAACCCAAAAATACCCAAAATAATAATATATATAAATAATTTAGAACCGAATACATTATATTTTTATTTGAGTATCCTAAGTTTTACCCGAAATTTTAAAATTTTACACAAAATTTTGGTATTTATCCTAAAACCTGAGAATTTACTCGATTTTTTTTGGATATTCGGGTAAAATTCCAGATTTTTATGTATACAAAAATATTCGGGGTTTTTAGTGGTTCTGAAAATCTCTGCCAGACCCCAACCTGAAAGGATCAGAACCGAAACCAAACCAAATTTTTAGGTTTATTCTATTGGATCCAAAACTCTTCTACCCGAAAGATCCAAACCCGAACAGTTCCTACCAAAACCCGATCCGAGTACCCAAATGTCAAGGATTATTTCGGTAAAAAAAAAATCAAATATTCAGAGTATTATGCGTTTTTACTTTTTTAATTTTTTTTTTAAAACATCTAAGCACAAATATTGTCTTTTCTATACCAAGATAAATAAAATATATTTTTTTTTTGTTTTAAATAATAATCATAATAAATAATAGTATGGTTTTTGGAGATATTAATTTAAAATGCTTTGTTAAATTTAAAATTAAACGCGTGAAATAAGTATTTATATATGGGCCTGTTTGTTTTGTGCACTACGTCTCTAGAAATAGTCTTCAAGAAAGATTCTCTACCCCAAGAGAATGCTAGGAATGAATCAATGTCTTCTGTTTTCTGGATCTCCCTGTGAACAGAGCATGCCTAGCTTCAAAAGTAACTTGGCCTCTTCAGTTCTAAAGATGCCTGCTAGTTTACTATCAACGGTATTGCGGTGGAGACGGCAGAGACGGCCACAGAAGAGGAGGAAGAAGCATATACAAGCATGATTATCAGAGGGTTCAGGCAGGGGTTCAGAGTCTTTTTTTGAAAAAAAATAAATCAAAAGTAGAGAATAAACGTAAGAACTCCTCTTATATAATATACTGTCTCATGGGTTAAGAGATTGATACGTGTCAGTTCTCTGTTGGACGAACAGAAAATATAAAATGGAAAAAAAAATTTCTCCGACTGATTTTATTATTTCTCTCTCTCTCTCTCTCTCTCTCTCTCTCTCTCTCTCTCTCTCTCTCTCTCTCTCTCTCTCTCTCTCTCTCTCTCTCTCTCTCTCTCTCTCTCTCTCTCTCTCTCTCTCTCTCTCTCTCTCTCTCTCTACCAAAATAAGACAAACTCAATAATAATTAAATTCCAAATCGCCATCTCTATTGAGTTTGTCTTATTTTGGTAGGTGGAGATGCATTTGTGTTCTTGAGGTATTCTACAAAGCTTGAGAGCCTTTTTACTTTCAGGTTTTACTTCATAAGTAATCTACTTTTGTTGTTTTTAAGGGGTGAAACTGGGGATTTACGGGTTGGTGTGAGACGTTTGATGCCTGCATCCGTTATCTCTAGTCAGAGTATGCGTTTGGGAGTTCTTGCTACAGCTTCACATGCTGTTAATACAAAATCTATATTTATTGTGTTATATAAACCGAGTTGAAGTTTCAATCTTTGCATCTTATATATAGGTTGCTAGTGAAAGGCTTTTAAGCTTAATATAGACTTTAATTTTTTCAGGATAAGCCAATTTATAATCAGTGTGAACAAGTATATGATGGCAATGAAGAACGGGTTTGCTCTCGGTATGCGGTTTAGGATGAGATTTAAAGGAGAAGAGTCTCCTGAGAGAATGGATACGATTGATAATCACAGATGTGAGATTTGGTTCATTCTTTTGGCCAGGAAATTGGTCGTATAGTTATCAGTTATCACAACAATGTGTATTTCCTAGTCCTACTCTTGCCCCTTGACCTTGTCCTTTGAGTGGTGATTGAGATTGTTCAATGTTTTCTTCTTCTTTCTTTCGGAACTCTTATCTCTCACAGTATGCTTTTCGTTTTCTTGTAAGAAGCAGATTCATTTAGACTTTCATTGTATCAATATGATATTGAATTTTGATGATCAGCTTATGTGTTAGGTCCTGTTCGTTTCACCATTTGTGTGGTTCATCCAAATGATCTATTCAAAAGCTTCATCCAAGTGATATTTTCTCAAATTAGGGTTATTTGATGTTAATATAACTCTGTTTGATCAAACTGAATTCACACAAATGGAATATTTTCTAAATTAAAAATTAATTAAAATGCAATATTTTCTAATTTTATAAAATCTTAAATGTTTACACATTTATACTACTTCTATTCTATTTAAAAATTTTAAATTTAAAAAAATAATATTTTCAAAAATAAGAGACCCAAAATAAGAACCTACCAATAAAAAAGAAAATTTTATCTAAGAGATTATGGGTTCTTATATTTAAAAAAACACACAATTAATTCATATAAAATTTAACAACCCCTCTACTTGAGACTACCGATAAATATGGTCTAAGGGGTTTGTAAGGGGTTTCTTAGAATTTTTCTTAGACCAAAATAATAATAAAATAAACAACATTGTTCAACAAATCATGGGACGTTTCTAATATAAGGAATGTTGGAACCGTTTCTTACTTGATACTTCTTTTATATTTTTAAAAAATGACTTAAGAAACAAAACCAATGAGGATAGTCTAACATAGTCTTTACGCAAAACTTCAACAAATATCTCTGAACACGGCAATGAACATAGTACAACTAAAACTATAAATCCAAGCATAGTGAAGTGAAAAAAATAAAACTTGACTTCAGTTTGATAAACTGAAAAAATAAACTACGTAATAAACATCAACCATCAGTTAGTTATGTATAAATGTATGAGATCATTACTTGTAAACCAAAAATGCTTTGATTTGGATCGGTCACTTCATGTGAAGATTGCCAATTACATCCTATCTTTTTTCACTATAAAACCCCATCTCAATACCCTTTTGGAATAATCAAACTAGTACCAAGAATCATTTAACTTTCCTAAAGCAATGGCTTTTAAACTGATGCGAATATGTTTCCTGGTCTCTCTAATTCTATCAATATATTTTTCCATCGCTCTTTCTCGTCCACTCGACAATGAACTCATCATGCAAAAGAGGCACATCGAGTGGATGACTAAACACGGCCGCGTTTACGCGGATATGAAGGAGAAAAACAATCGCTACGTTGTGTTCAAAAGCAACGTTGAACGTATTGAACTCTTGAACAGCATGCCTGCCGGTAGAACGTTCAAACTTGCGGTAAATCAGTTTGCTGATTTAACCAATGACGAGTTCCGTTCAATATACACTGGTTACAAAGGAGTCTCGACTTTGTCTAGCCTAGGCCAAACTAAAACGACGGCGTTTAGTTACCAAAACGTTTCTTCTGGTGGTTTGCCCATCTCTGTTGATTGGAGGACGAAAGGAGCTGTGACCCCTATCAAGGATCAACGCAGTTGCGGTATAAATTAGATCTTTATTCATAAATTTTTTACATCTTTATGATATTTTGCTATGTTTTCATTTTGTTTCATACCATTTTATTGAGATAGTATATGTTGTGACGGGTTATCCAATAGTATATATACATGAAAATATTTATGATGGTGACACTAATGAAGTGATATTTTGTGTAGGATGCTGTTGGGCGTTTTCAGCGGTTGCGGCTATTGAAGGAGCAGCTCAGATAAAGAAAGGCAAACTTATCTCTTTGTCTGAACAACAACTTGTCGACTGCGACACAAACGATTTTGGCTGCGAAGGCGGTTTAATGGACACCGCGTTCGAGCACATAAAGGCGACCGGCGGTTTAACAACTGAATCAAATTATCCTTACAAAGGAGAAGATGGTACTTGCAATTCCAAAAAGACCAACCCGAAAGCAACGTCTATCACAGGTTTCACTTTTAGCCGAACAGAACCAAAATTTGCTTATAAACAAAATTGGTTTTCATTTTAACAGCCATAATCAGAAAAACCAAATTAAAAAAAAAAAAAAAAGTAAAAATAATTTCTTTTTTCATAAAAATAATTAAGTTATATTAATCAAAAAACAAGCCCGGAATTCATTAGCCTAATATGTTGAACTTATTAATCTTGACATGGTTACACATCGTACATACATATAGGTTATGAGGATGTTCCGGCTAACGACGAGAACGCACTGATGAAGGCAGTGGCACACCAACCAGTTAGCGTTGGAATCGAAGGAGGTGGTTTTGATTTCCAATTCTATTCGTCTGGTGTGTTTACTGGAGAGTGCACTACGTATCTTGATCACGCAGTGACTGCTATCGGATACGGTGAATCTACGAACGGATCAAAGTATTGGATCATTAAGAATTCTTGGGGAACAAAGTGGGGAGAGAGTGGATACATGAGGATTCAAAAAGATGTCAAGGATAAAGAAGGATTATGTGGTCTTGCCATGAAAGCTTCTTACCCTACCATATGATATCAAATCCGGTTCAGTACCCGGTTATGCTTTTAATTGTGTGTGGGATTTATGTCTATAAATAATCTGAATAGTTTGTGTAAGAAAAAATCGTATTCAGAAATCAGAATTTCAGATGGTTGTATGCATTTTGTGAAATGGTAATTACGTTTATCATGTGATACAAAAAGATTTGATTGTTTCGAAACATTTCTTTCACATACAGGTCGATAAATGTGGACGGTATTAGCATATACATAATAAAATTCCACTTAGTGAAACTGAAAAATTGGTAAGAAAATAAAATTTTGAGTTTTCTAATAAAAAAAAAAAAAAATCAGATATCTAATGGTAAAAATAATATTATTTATCAGTTTATACATATTTGCCAGAAAAATACATTTGGGATAATGAAAAATGCAAGTATAAAATACATATTTGCCAGAAAAATGAAATGATGTTTTTATGCATTTGGGATCCAACAATATGAAATTTTGGTAAATATAACTTTTTTGTAGGATCTGTGTTTATACCCTTGTTAAGAAAAAAAAAAAAGATTATGAAATGGTTCAATTAAACAAACTAACAATTAAAACTGAGAAGACAGAACAACACCGAATTTGGTTCGGTTTGGTTTAGTTAGTAAAATCTCAACTGTTCGATATGTGTTTTTTTAATTTCAAATAATTAAACCGGTTTTGGTTTGCTTCAGTTTAAAGGTGACCCGACCCAGATTGACCCTGTTCCTTGCACGACTCCTCTTCCTCTCTTCTCTCCGTCATCGTTTCTTCTTGTTTTTAACACTTATTGACTCTTCTCATTAGCAAAATTGCAATCTCACAGAGAAATAAGATCAGCCATGTCTGAGACAGAAGCTTCACCAACCATACTTCAATTCGCTCCATTGAACAGTTCCGTCGACGAAGGTTTCTGGCACAGCTTCTCCTCTCTGAAACTCGATAAACTCGGAATCGACGATTCTCCGATTTCAATCACCGGTAAACACAGAAAACAAAAATACCCAATTCATCGATTTTGTTACACAAATTTTGATTTCATTAATTTCTGGGCAAGTTCTTATGATCCGTTTAGGTTTAGAGAATCAGAAAAAGTTGTAAACTTTTAAAAATCCTCTGTTTTATGATCGTAAATAAATTCAGATTTAGAGTTGCTCTGTTTTTGGTTCGTTATAGTCTGTTAATGTGATGGGAATTAATGTGGAAAAATTTTCAGGTTTTTATGGACCATGTTCACATCCACAAGTCTCAAATCATCTGACTCTTTTGTCAGAGTCATTGCCTTTAGATGAACAATCATTGATTGCTAGTACTAGCCATGGAAATAGGAATAAGTGTCCTGTTCCTGGGATTTTGTATAACACCAATACCCTCGAAAGCTTCAATAAACTTGACAAACAAAGTCTGCTCAAAGCAGAAGCCAATAAGGTTAATACAAAACTTATCTCTGAGTTGGTTCTCATCAGTTCTTTTGTGGTGAAGTCTAATCTTATTTTGTTGGTGAAATTTTAGATTTGGGATGATATTCAATCAGGAAAAGCTCTTGAGGACCCTGCTGTGTTATCAAGATTCCTCGTTATCTCCTTCGCTGACCTTAAGAAATGGAGTTTCCGTTATTGGTTTGCGTTTCCTGCGCTTGTACTTGATCCTCCTGCAAGTTTGGTAGATTTAAAGCCAGCTTCAGCTTATTTAAGTTCTCAAGAGGCGGAGTCAGTATCCGCTGCTTGTAACGAGTGGCGTCACTCAGATTTAACTACTGGTACTCAACATTCTTGTTCTTTTTATGTTTTCTTCGAAATTCAACTAGCAGTAGCTGAAAATCTATGTTATGTATCTGTGTGTTTTGCTGCTGTAGATGTTCCATTCTTTTTGGTTTCGGTTTCTTCTGATTCGAAAACTAGTATCAGACATCTTAAAGACTGGGAAGCATGCCAAGGTGATCATCATAAGGTAGTAAGATGTAACTAACTCTTCCATATACGTTAGGTAATAGGAAAATAATTCACCTTTACCTCTCTCTCTCTCTCTGCAGTTGCTTTTTGGTTTCTATGACCCGTGTCACCTTCCTAATAATCCTGGCTGGCCACTTCGAAATTACTTGGCACTTATTCGCTCAAGATGGAACCTCGAGACAGTTTGGTTCTTTTGCTACAGAGAGAGTCGTGGTTTCGCTGACTTGAACCTTTCCCTTGTTGGACAAGCCTCAGTTACACTTCCATCAGGTGAATCAGCTGAGACTGTACCTAACTCAGTGGGATGGGAGCTTAACAAAGGGAAACGAGTACCCCGATCCATTAGCCTTGCTAATTCTATGGATCCAACAAGGTAATTTTCTGCTCCATGTCAAAGATTCCAACAAATAAATAGGTATAGTCTATTTAAAGAAACGCATCCTCATCCTTTTGCAGGTTGGCTGTTTCTGCTGTTGATTTAAACTTAAAGTTAATGAGATGGCGTGCATTACCGTCTCTTGACTTAAACGTTTTGTCCTCTGTCAAATGCCTTCTTCTTGGAGCTGGTACATTGGGCTGCCAAGTTGCTCGCACCCTTATGGTATGTATCGAAGAGAGTGCAAGATCAAACAATCTTACAAACTCACTGATTAATTAAGAACTTGTTTATCTTTTCTTTATTTAGGGTTGGGGAATCCGCAATATCACCTTTGTTGATTATGGTAAAGTAGCTATGTCTAATCCAGTCAGGCAATCTCTCTACACATTTGAAGATTGTGTAGGCCGTGGCGAGTTCAAAGCGGTTGCTGCTGTTAAAAGCCTCAAACAGATATTTCCAGCAATGAAATCTAGTGGAGTTGTTATGGCTATACCGATGCCAGGACATCCGATTTCTAGCCAAGAAGAGGATTCTGTTCTCGCAGATTGTAAACGTCTTAGCGATTTGATTGAATCTCATGATGCCGTGTTCTTGTTAACTGATACAAGAGAAAGCCGGTGGTTACCTTCTCTTCTTTGTGCTAATGCCAATAAGGTAACTCACTCTGTTTCTTTCTTTCTATCTTGCTGGTTAAGTATAAGTATAATAACAATCTGCTTGATATGTTGGTGTTTGATTTGAATTTCAGATTGCTATAAACGCGGCTTTAGGTTTCGACAGCTACATGGTAATGCGCCATGGCGCTGGCCCGACCTCCCTGTCTGATGATATGCAGAATCTTGACATAAACAAGACAAACAAACAGAGACTTGGATGTTACTTTTGCAACGACGTGGTTGCACCTCAGGATGTAATTCCCTTGGCTTGCTTCTTCGGTTTGATATATTGTTTTTGTATTGTGATACTTCTGGTTCAGTTCTGATTTGTCGTGACCCGCTCTTTTCTTGTATTTGCAGTCAATGACTGATCGAACTCTAGACCAGCAATGCACTGTTACACGCCCAGGTCTAGCTCCTATTGCAGGAGCCCTTGCCGTTGAACTCTTAGTTGGAGTCCTACAACACCCACTTGGGTAAGTCTTAATGAAAACCAAATACATTGAAAATTCAATACTCAAGCCTTATCGTCTTACATATGTTTAATACAGTATCAATGCAAAAGGCGACAATTCGAGCTCGAGTAATGGAGGAAACCATGATGATTCGCCTCTCGGGATATTACCTCATCAGATTCGAGGCTCAGTTTCTCAGTTCTCACAGATCACGCTGCTTGGCCAAGCCTCCAACAGTTGTACAGCTTGCTCTGAAACCGTAAGTTTTTCCACATGAAAACTTTTCTAACAGAACCAAGCTCTCGCGAAGGTCATAACGTTTTTTTAACTTTTATTATTCAGGTGATATCGGAGTTTCGAGAGAGAGGAAACAGTTTCATACTTGAAGCTATTAACCATCCTACATACCTGGAAGATCTCACCGGTTTAACCGAGCTTAAGAAAGCTGCTAATTCATTTAACCTCGACTGGGAAGATGATGATACTGATGATGAAGGTGTAGCTGTAGATATGTAAAAGTCCATAGACTAATATTCACATTTCACTAGATGGCTTTTATGTGAATCACTTAATAATCATTTTTTAACTACAGTGCAAAAAAATAATAATAAGAAGAAACCAAAGTCTAATCATAATTATTAGGTCTCATTTTACCACGGTTAGAATTGTGAAATGTGTTGAAAACAAACTAATTAAAAATAAAATAAAACACAACAAACTATTCGAATTGTGAATTGTTTAATTCGTAAAGCGGTGGCATCCTGTAGCAGCAGTGCAACCTCGTCGGTAAGTGTTATCGGATTGATCCGGTTTACCATCTGGTTTAGCTGGTTTGTTTTGCTTCATTGCATCATAGTTTATATATCTTGAAGCTTGAAGAATCCTACGGCTCAAATCCAAACTTGATTTCATCTTTTTCATCATGGTGATCTTTTTTTCTCCACTGTCAATGCAATTGTCACATTTCACCGGACGAGATCCGAACACCAACGCTGGAAACAAAGACGCCGAGATGATGACGGCGATGATCATCAAGAACTTCATATCATTCATCATCGAGACTTTCAAAGAGTGTGTAAAATAGAGAGTAGTGTGTTGATTCGTTTACGAGTTAGTGGTACTGGTTTGTGATTAAAACACTTGGTTAGTCTACATTTTTATTATAGTTCTTTTTTGTAGGTTCATCGAATATTTAACAAGATTTTACTCATTATTATCGTAAAAGCAAGTCCAGTGTATCATTATTTTATTTAAATTACAACGTCAAATTCATGGAATAAGAAGATAATACGTCGACATAAAAGATGAACCTATACAAACAAATATTGATACACTGGACAGCTTGCTTTTACTCAATAATAATGAGTATATGATAGCGTTTGATACGTTGGTTAAATAAACTACTTAGGGGAGTGTTAATAGCAAAACTGAGATTTGCGAAGATGCATTGAAACATGATTAAATTATTTGGAGGGATTTCCAATTTGGTCCAACTTTGAACAAATTTTTTTGGTGATCCAAGATTTTCTATTAATTCATAGGGTGTTTTTTTATTTTTATTTTTAATTTGGTGACAGAAAAAATTTACTGCTGTTGTAACGTTTCTTTAGTCTTAAGATATTAACGCAAGTTACTGAAACGAAAATTATATTGCTAATTCCAAATTGAGAATGGCGTATACTTAATTTAATTGGAAGAAGAACTAGAAACTACTCTCTACGTTTTTTTTAGAATAATGGGGCGAGAGAGGGCTCGACCTCTCGTACTCATGATCACTCACAAACGGAATAAGTGGTGCGCAGCAAATGAAAGTTTTTCTTAAAAAATGAAAACTGTGATCAACGTGGAGTGGACTAAATCACACCCGACGGCACCGGAGAGCATTTACGGGCAGTCAATGAAGCCGCCTCCAACCACAATCCCTGAGCATGAAGTTGTATCCCTAATAGTTACAAGAACCATCTCTCACGGGTTAGAAAATCCACGTACAGCAAACCACCACCACTATTTAACACTGAAGATCCCACCGGAGATTGTCGTGGAGCAAACCAATGCCGCATCAAAACGAATCAAGCTTTACGGATTCTGAAAGTGTAAGAGCTATTGGTACAGAAACTAAATCAACAATTAACACAGGGGTTTCTCAAAACTCTTTTTGATTAATAGAATACGTTTACAATTCTTTCTTTTACACTATTTTCTATCCTCTCAATCTCAAGTTCTTAGATCACAAGTTTGATCAAGAACCTCTCTCAAAAACCCCTCTGCCCTCTTTGAATCTCTAAGCTATATTTCTTAAGCTTGAGATTCAAATGCTAGGAATTCTTAAACTCTAAATCTCTGCCACTACCTTGAGGCCAAGTGTTAAGGTATAGAGAAGCACAACACACTGATTTACACTTGGAACGCGCCAAGTCAACACTTTTCTATTCAATCTTATTAACAAAATTTATCTCTTACAGTGATACAATTTATCACTTTTAACAAAATTTATTCAACCTATTCTACCCAATAGGATTGATCCCGACTAAGAATGAATCTAAGCCTATCTCTTTTCTATCTAAACACACACCTGTGTAGATTTAAGAGAATAAAACTAACCCTCTCTATTTTCTATCTAAACTCTCACCAGTGCGCACTTAATCACCTCCCTGATTAACGTCACAAAGAACTGGGAACACACCTTCTAAGCCTTATTTTTGTGGCTTCGAAGTTTACAAACCTATCAATATTCTAGAGTGCTCAAATTGGCTCTTCGCCTACTCCTAGAATATATATACATGACTTGAGAAACCCTACAAAGCGAATCTCCAAGTATCAAGGATAAGGAAACTGTTTGCTACTCAAGCTTATCTTTTCGTTATTTGTTGTAGAGAATATTCTTCATATCTCCAAGTACAATCTCGTATCTATCTTCAATGCCAAGTCAGCAACTTTCCTCGACACATCATCACATCTACTCATGTCTTGCCACGTCATCTCACGCATCCATGTCAGCAACTCAGGCGTATGTGACCTGACGCAGCTTCCCGATTGACACAACTCTCTGTCCGGCACAACAACTTGTTCCTCACAGCTAGTTGTTCCAGATCCCTTATTTATACTAATAGGGCGTGCCATACAACAAGCTTTTTTCCTATTCTAATGCTAACAGGAATTGACAATTTTCTTGTTCTTTGAGAAAAAAGAAATTTTCTATCTTTCCTAAATTTCCTTTTTTCAAACTTCTCTTTGTTTCTTCAAGCTTCCAGCTCTTGTAATTTTCCTTATCAATTAATACATTAAACGTCATGACTCATTTCCATTTTTTGGTTCTTTATGATTTGCTTTTATTACTTCTTGTCCTACTTGCCCTTAGGACAGCGTCTGTATCAAATGTTTGCATCTTCGATCTCCCCCTTTTTAACATTGTGTCTCTCAAGCTCCTGTTTGCAGCAATGCAAATGAAAGAACTGTCTTTAAAGCCGCTTCAATTTTAAAAAATATCCAATAGAGCCGTTTAAAGTTTTTTAAGATAAACAACAACCTTGTGTTTCAAAGCTTCCTCAAAAAACATACAACCGAAGCTTGAAATGTTAAAGAGAACTCCCCCCCCCCCAAATCCTACAACCGAAGCTTCCAATGAAAAAGACAAACTCTCCCACAAACTCTTACTCACACCATCTCCCCAGCTTGAGAACACATATGTTAAAAATAGAGCTTAAAACATCTTTGACAAGGGATGATTTTGAATCAGGCGATGAACAACATGTGTGATAGTCTGAAGAGCCTGGGCAACATCCACAAGAGCTTCATAAGTCACTGCTTGATCCTCTTGTCCAATTTGTGGAATTTGAATGCTCCCAAGCTGCAAGACTTCAACATCTTGATCCGACTCATCTTGAGATACATTCGCTGATTCTAGAAAAATCTTTTTGGCCGATTTGGGATGCTTCTTTTTGAACCATGCATCATAGGCTTCACCAATTCTCTTATACTTCATGTAGAAAACTGGAGGAAAGTATTTTACTTTCTTCAAAACTCTGACTTCATTTTGATGCTCAAGAAGACCAAAGATAATCCGAGGAAACACAATGTTTCGTGACGCATTCTTCTGAAACGAACAAAGCTCCATCACTTGCTCAAACACCAACTTACCAACATCAGTCTGAATACCATGAAACATCTTATAAATCAACCGAGCTCTTTGTTCAGAGTTATAACCCTGATTAGTAGCAGGAAACCAATTAGAAGATGCAATGTGAAAAAGAGCTCCAACTCTCGCAGACAAATTTCTGGTATTAAGCTTTCCCCAAACAAACTTATCCTCTTCACTCAAGATGTCAGCAACCTTCTCTAAACTAACACTATCAGCATCGGTATCAGCTTTGAGTTCATCGTTTGTTTAAAGGAGAAAATTTTAGATAATTGTTGATAGCCAAAGGAGAAAAATCATACATATGTTCTCTGACAAACACCTTGACTCCATTATCAGTTTTCTTGCTAGGTAAATGTGCATAAAATTCACACACAATCTCCTTTACATAACTAGCTAATCCTGACACAGTTGCTTCTAAATTTCCATTTTTAGTCAAAGCCAAATATCCCCATTTATCTTCCCGTTAAAATTAACCACTCGTTCCTCTATGAAGTCTCTAAATAAAAAAGATTTGTACCTCCTTTTTGCTTTGGCTAAGAAGAAATATTTGGACCGAATTGGAGACTTCGTCATGAGCTCTTCATCTTGTTTTTGTCGCTTTTAGGGGAGAAGGACCCAACTGTTTATGAATCCTCTTTCTCCGAGCAGCGCAATCCAACTGTTCCTGAACCGATACTTGTGTTGGTTCGGTTTCGTCATCAAAAGAAAAAATCTCTTGTTCATCTTCTCCATTGTCTCATTTGCTTTCTTTGTATTTGGCGATTTTTTCTTCTGAGGATGCTACTTCAGTTGATTTCTCGGTCTCATCACCATCAGATCTACACTCTTTACCCTCATTGATTGAACCTGTGTCACCTTCATAAAAAACTAGACTTGTTCCGACTTCGGTGTCACTCAAATCATCGACAAGCTGAGGTCGATTTTTGTTTCCATCTAATCGAGATTCACGAGCAATCCTTCTTCCTCCAATCGCCCCTTTGCGAGTAGCTCTCACCATGTTCGATAATTCATAAGTTTTTTTTTAATCTCGACAATCTTAGAGATCCCTTTCCTTTTTTGTTTAAAACAACCCCCAAATAAAACAAATCACAAATAAATAAATAAAACTTTACTACAAAAACAAGCCCATTTTTAATTAAAAAACCTAATACTAAACCCAAACTTCAACCTCTTAATGTTATAAGCCCTTTATATTATTGACTTAAGCTCACTAGAATTACGATCCATCCCTATCAAAAACAAATAATCCCCTTTTCATCTTCGAACTTCTATACACCCTTCTGACTAACACAGCTCATACTTCAAAAATACCAATTGCATTCCGTAGAGCAACAAATCGATTGAAATCCAACGGTTTTGTGAATAAATCAGCTAGTTGTGACTTTGTAACAACATGATCAATCAAAACATGTTTTACCTTCCACAAGATCCCTTATAAAATGATGTCTAATATCTATATGCTTGGTTCTTGAGTGTTGTATTGGATTTTTAGAGATATCTATGGCACTTTTGCTGTCACAATAAACCTGCAATTCTCCAGAATCATTCCATAATCAGCTGCCATTTGTTTCATCCATAAAAGTTGTGTGCAGCAACTTCCCAAAGCAATATATTCTGCCTCTGCTTTGGAAAATGACACAGAATTTTGTTTTTTACTCAACCATGAAACTAAGTTGTTTCCAAGAAAAAAAACATCCTTCACTTGTGCTTTTCCAATCATCTGCACATCCTGTCCTGTCTGCATCACAAAAACCTGCTAATTTCTTGTTTGAACATTTAGAGAACCATAGTCCAAGATTTGTAGTTCCTTTAACATACTTCAAAATTCTCTTAACAGCTTCTAGATGTGATTGTTTAGGCTTAGCTTGATATCTTGCACACATACCCACACTCAGACATAAATTTGGTTTTGTAGCTGTAAGATATAATAAACTACCAATCATGCTTCTGTAAAGCTTTTCATCCACATTTTTGTCATTTTCATCTCTTGTTAATTTCACCGATGTACTCATTGGCGTCCTTGCTTCTTTGCATTTGTCGAACTGAAAATTTTTAAGGAGCTGCTTTGCATACGTACTCTGAGAAATGAATATTACATCATTTGATTGTGTAACTTTCAAATCCATAAAGTATTTTAGCTCTCCAACCAAGCTCATCTCAAACTCTTTAGTCATTCTTTCCACAAACTGATCCACCATAGACTGTGAAGTGCTCCCAAAAATAATATCGTCTACATAAATTCCCTGTTTTAAAATTGATAGGCGCTAGTCGGGCGGTGACTGAGAGCCTAGCGATTAATCGGAAAATCGGATTTAAATCTGGAATTAATCGGGGAATAGTTTTAGGGTTATATATATATTGTTTGCCATAGTATTTCAAAAATGTTTGGCAGCTCAATCGATTTAACACTCTCTAAAAATAACTAAGGTCGCGAGTTCGACTCTCTGTGTCTATTTTGTCCATTTTTTGCCTTTTTATTATGAAGGGCAAAACGGTAATTTCCTCGGTCGTCTTCTCCACCCGATCCAGCGACTGTCAAACCCTAATCTATGGCCGCAATTTTTGTTTAGCTCAGTTTCTACCCATTTCATCTTATATTCAATTAGGTATGATATAGAAATAGTAGATCTTCATATTTAACATCATATCTAAGAAGAAAATCAAGACAAAATCAAAAAAAAAAAAAAAAAAAAAAAAAATCCGATTTTCTTCCCGATTTGGGTGTAATCGCAGCGGCTCTATACTGCCTAGCAATTCCACGCCGTATATTCGGCTGATTTGACCGATTTTTGGTACAGGGCATAAATTTAAACAACCATAATCTCTTCCTTTTTCTCTAACACAAAGAGTATTTTGTCAACACTTACTCTTATGTATCCATGCTCAATCAGAAAATTTGTCATGCGTTCATACCATGCTCTAGGAGCTTGTTTAAGTTCATAAAGAGCTTTATCCAACCTGTAGACATACTCAGAATGAACCAGGTTTTCAAAGCCTTTACATTGTTTCACATAAACTTTTTCTTTCAAAATCCCATTCAAGAATTCACTTTTTACATCCATTTGATACACTTTGAAGTTTAATATGCAAGACATCCCAAGAAACAATCTAATGAATTCCAACCTTGCTACTGGTGCAAATGTTTCTCCAAAATCAACACCTTCGATCTGAGTATATCCTTGAGTTACCAACCTTGCCTTATTTTGTACTACAACACCATGTTCATCAGATTTATTTTTAAAGATCCATTTTGTTCCTATAACATTAACTTCTTCTGGTCGTGGAACTAATTCCCATACATTGTTTCTCACAAATTGCTCAAGTTCTTCTTCCATGGCTATAATCCATAATTCATCATCAAGAGCTTCAATAGGATTTCTTGGTTCAATTGCGGACACAAAACATTCACGTTGAAATGTTTCCCACACAGCTATATTACTGGCCATTTTCTTGAAATCAATCTATATACCTTTGGTCTTCATTCCATCTTTCATATTTCCAATGATATCTGCAGCTGAATGATTTCGATGAACTTGTTGTACTACTTCCTGAACAACATTCTAGTCTGATTTAGTTTTCTCAGTAAAAGTTTCCTTTTCTTCTGTTACGCTCAAATCATCTTATTCTGTATCACTCTCAGAGTTTTCTTCACTCTATTTACTAAGAGAATTATCATCAAACACAACATTAACCGATTCCATAATTGCACATGTCCTCTTGTTGTAGACTCTGAAAGCTGTACTACTTTCTGAACATCCCAAAAAGATTCCTTCATCACTTTTAGAATCAAAGTTCCCAAGATAATCTTTATCATTGAGGATGTAACACTTGCATCCAAACACATGAAAATATCTTAGATTTGGTGTCTTCCCCTTCCACATCTCATAAGGAGTCTTCATTGAGTCTCTTCTAACATAAACTCGATTTATAATGTAGCAGGCTATGTTTAGTGATTCAGCCCAAAATCTTTCTGGAACTTGGTTTTCAAGTATCATTGCTCTAGCCATTTCTTGAAGTGTCATGTTTTTCCTCTCCACCACCCCATTTTGTTGTGGAGATCTAGGTGATGAAAACTGATGAGAAATTCCATGATCTTCACAAAAATTCCCTAATCACTTCTTATTCTCTTGATTCTTCCTCTCTCATTTATTAATTGCAATGCCCAGATTCTGAAACTATATGTTGTATCAGATTTCTCACGAAGAAGTCTAATCCATGTGTATCTTGAAAAATCATCCACTAATACAAAAACATATATCTTCCCAGCCAAGCTTTCAACTTGCATAGGTTCTGATATATCATGGTTTTTAGGTGTTTTTAGCCATGATATAGTCTTAATTATAGAGTTTTTTTTTGGTAGTTTTAGAGTCTTTTGAGTCTTTATAGGATTTAACATGGATGGGAGCATAATGGAGCTAAATTGGAGGATTTGGAGCTTAATCAAGCATTGAGGCAGTTGGGAGACGAAATTTAGAGAGTGCATCGATCGACACAGTATATGCATCGATCGATGCTAGGCCAAAGTCAGAATTGGAAGTTTTCCTCACAAGTTTTGAAGATTTACAAATCTGCCCCGAAGTCTTCCATATTTGCATCCTTGGTCCCTGGACGTGTTTAGGAATATAAATAGGATTTTTATGGTCATTGTTTAGACCTAAGCTTTATTTTCCCTGCAACTTTTGAGAGCAAAACCCTGTGAGATTTTAGAGAGCTTTTGGAGAGAAGAATCAAGACTCCTTCAGAGAAGATTCAGAACTCCTTTACTTCTTCTTTAATCTCTTTCTTAATGCAATTTATTCAGAAGATGTTTTGTGTTTCATTGATTATGTCTGAGTAGATCTGCTTGTTAGGTTTAGGGTTTCTCATTAGGGATTTCATGGATTATTAGATCTGTTATTATTTAGGATTCATTATCTTTCTTGTTCTCCACCATATGTTGTTTTTAATGCTAGATCTTTGATTAGTCATCTGGATTTAGATCTTAGGATAATTAATTGATATGAGAATATAATTGATTTTCTGATAAAACCTTTGGTGAGCAAAATTACTTTCTGCAAAGAGATTTGATTTAGTAATTTTGTGAACTTATCTAAACTTGTTTTTAAAGCTGATTTATTACCTAGAATTTTGCAAAGAGATTTGGATTTTCTGGTTTGAAATTTAGATAATTTTGCAGTGAGAACTGATTTATTTTATAATTGTGTTTAGAGTTCAAGAACGGTGCTTAATTATTGAATCTTGTTTCTTAATTAATTGATCTGATTTTCCATGATTTCCTGAGAATTTCCCTAGGCCTAGCGTTTTTAATTCCTGAATTTACAACACCTTTTAATTCTGTTTATGCATTGTTTTTAAATTAATATTTTGATTTAGCATAATTAAAAGAATAATAAGTCTATTGTGTGAATCTAGAGTTCTTGTGGATTCGATCCCTAAATACTACATTGACCTCTTAATTTGAGAGAGTAGCTCTAGGGTAAATTTGAGCTTATCAAATTTTGGCGCCGTTGCCGGGGACTCTTTTGATTCACCATTAGATTAAAGTCTTTGATTTTGTCTAGATTTTTATTTTTCTGTTTTACTCACACGCTTTGGTTTCTTTTCTCTTGTGTGTTTCAGGTACATGACTAATCCTAGCACCAGGAAAAATCCTACTGGTCCAGTTGTTAAGCTTACCAACCAAGAGTTAGGACAACTAGAGCGTGCAAACACAAAAGCAGCCAAATCAGCAAAGATGGCCAACATAATCATATTGAGACCTGATGAGGCTGGGGTTTTGAAGGATCAAGAGGGTAATGTGCGCAACGAGCAAGGCCAGAAACTTGATGCTGAAGGACGGGTTATTCAGGAAGAACTCGTCGTGGCCGATGGGAATGCAGATGGTGTCGATCGACGCAACGAAGGCATCGATCGACACAATGCTGGTGTCGATCGATGCAATGCCAGAGCCGATGCAGAGAATGTTCAGAGGCGACGGGACAACAATGGAGAACTTGTCAATACTCTTGCGGACTTCAACAGACCAGACTTGTTCTATGAGAACCGCTCTGCAATTGTACCTCCTCCATTCCCAAGGAATGACTTTGAGCTGAAGCCTGCCTACTTCGCTCTAGTTGGACAAAGGCCATTCCAGAACCTTCCAAATGAGAAGCCTCTAGACCACATAGAGCACTTTGAGGACATAGTCACAAGCATCAAGGCTAATGGAGTCACTGAGGACTACCTCTACTGCAAGCTTTTCCCTTACTCTCTTGCTGGGAAGCTTCTCATTGGCTAAGGCAGCTCAAACCAGGATCTCTGACAACCTGGCATGACATCAAGGTGGCGTTTTTGAATTACTTCTATGATGATGCGAAGTCTGATGAGCTGAGGATCAAGCTCTCCACCTTTAGACAAGACCTGCTGAATCTTACAAAGCTGCTTGTGTAAGATTCAAAGCATACAGAGAGATTGTCGCATCATGGGTTTTCAGAGGTGCAGTTGTATCTTCTTCAGTGGTATTGACTGGAGGTATCAGATGGCTTTGGATGCTGCTAGTGATGGGAACTTCAAGACAAGGTACCCAGATGATGCTGAGAAGTTGATAGAAAGGCTAGCATCAAGCAACAGTACCAAGAATGCAGACTTAGAGCGGAAAAGAGCACATGAAGGCAATGATTCAAATCAGTTTGCTACAGTGAATGCTAAGTTGGATACAGTGCATAACCTTCTTGTTGGAAAGAAGTCAGTCCAATTTGCTGAAGATGTTGACATTTTTGAGCCAAAGCCAGAGACTACAGAAGAAGATGTCAATTTTGTGTATGGAGCTGGATATCAGACACAAAAATTTGGTAACCAGCAGGGTAGCAGACCTTACAATGGGAACTCTTCAAGCTGCACTCCTAAGCCGGATTACCAGAAGCAACAACAGAACACCGGCTTTACAAGGACCTATGGTACTTCTTCTTATCAGTCTCCACCTCCACAGACTTCTGAGAGTCGAATGGAGGCCATGCTTGATCAGATTCTTCAAGGACAAGAGCAGTTGACAGTGACATTCAATGGGAAGATTGATAATGTCTACAATGAACTGACTGGGAAGTTTGATGCATTAAATACTCATGTCAAGAAGCTAGAGAATCAAGTGATTAAGACTGCTGGGTCTGTTAAAAGACAAGAGGAACTTCTTTCTAGAAGAACTGAGAACCCCAAGCATGCTTGCAATGCGATTTTGGTGAAGGAAGGAGACGATGATACGTCACTTGATCCAGCATCGATCGATGCAGCTGCTAAGCATCGATCGACGCAACCCTCAGTGGTCGTAGAAGGGTTGACTTTGCGAGACAGCATCGACCGATGCAACTCTAGCATCGACCGATGCAACTCTAGCATCGACCGATGCAACTCTAGCATCGACCGATGCAATGTCGAGAACGAGACGGAAGTTACGAAAGCTCCGATTCCAGTTGCTGAAAGAGTGTACAAGCCTAAGGTTCCTTTCCCTAAGCCTAGGAGGTCTAAGCAGGAGCTTGAGGAAGCTAGATGCAAAGCTATGATGGATAAGGTGATGATAGAGATGCCTTTGATTGATGCTGTCAAGTTTTCTCCTATTAAGAGATATGTGAAGAGGATGGTCACCAATGGTTTGAGTCCTGAGGAAGGAGCACTGCTTACAAAGGATGTCAGCTCAATTTTGTTGAAGCAGCCTCCAAAGAGCAAGAAGGATAAGAAGAAGGATGTGGTTGTCTCTAAGGAAGTAAGTGCAGTGATTCAGAGTAGGATTACAGAGAAGTTACCAGATCCTGGAAGTTTTGTGTTGGATTGCTCTATCTCCACAGGAAGGTTTCCTCATTCACTCTGTGATCTTGGTTCTAGTATTAACCTGATGCCACATTCTGTTGCTGTGAGACTTGGGATGACAGATTTCAAGCCAACTAAGATCTCTCTTATCTTAGCTGATCGGTCTAGGAGGATTCCTGAAGGTGTCTTAGAGGATATTCCAATCAGGATTGGAGATTGCATGATTCCCACTGACTTTGTGGTGCTGAAATATGACCAAGAGCCTAATGATCCTCTCATTTTAGGACGCTCTTTCTTGGCTACAGCTGGTGCCATCATTGATGTTAAGAAGGGACACATATCTCTGAATGTAGAAGATTTGGTTATGAACTTTGAGATGGACAAGCTGAGAAGGGTTCCCACCATTGATGGTCAGACATTTTCTGTGGAGGTTGTTTCTGATGACAATCTGATCATAGAGCTTCATGACGACATTTCTGCTGGGTATGTCAAAGAGTTGGAGACTGTTGAGAAAGTGAGCAAGCAAGCTGTTAAGCTTGAAGATTGGAGTGGAGATCATCTAATCAGTACTAGAGATCATGATGAGGTTCGGATGCATGACAAGTCGCTGGTAGATGACGTTTTGTGCTGGAAACACGGATTTTAGAGGAAAGCTGCAGAATCGTTGAAGAAACACGAGTTGCAGACCAAGCATCGATCGATGCAGCTATTGCATCGATCGACACACCTTCCAGAGTCAGCTCGAACTTGTCCAAAATCAAAGATTCTCGCGTTGGATCCTTACCTGCAAGTCCTAGACCAGTTGTAAAGCTCAAATCTCACCATTCCACAGTTCGAACCAGAGGTAAGGCCAAGGTATGTATCTTCTTCACCTAAACCTTCTCCATTCATCAATAAGAATTTGAAAGGTACAAAAACTGTTGTGCAGTTAACCAAGCCACGAGATTATCGTAGAGCGCTTGCTTCTTCTGTTGATGATTTTGCAGGACATAAAAGGAAGCCACCCGTACCTAAGTCCCGTCTTGGTCCTGTTCCTCATGTCCCTTGTAGACCTCATTCATCTGCTGCATACACACCACCTTGGAGGAAGAGGACATCCTCTCGAAGCATTCATTGCCATGTTCCGATTCACCGGATGCCTGAGGTCCGACACAGTCAAGCTAATGACTGAAAACAAGCGCTTAGTGGGAGGCAACCCACCGGTAGGTTTTTCTTTTTCATTTTTCTTTTGATTTTCATTTTATTTTTATTTTATTCGCCAATCTCTTACTTGATAGCATGGGGACAGTGTTGTTTAAGTCTGGGGAGGCAGTACTAACTACGTTTTTCTTTTTGAGAGTCAGAAAAAAAAATGGTTTTATTGAGTCAAAATTTTGTTGGGAACTATGATTTTACTTTTTAGTGTATTGCCTTGGTTGATTAATGCTGCAGACTGAATCCACAAATCCGACTAATGAAAAATCCAATGGCTGACCAGTGAACAGAAACATCCAAATTTCCAACAGAATCCATAAAAGCTTGAGGTAATTTCTGTACTTTTCTTTTTACCTTATCAAGGAGATTGATTTTCATAGAGCTTGACTCCTTGTCCATACCTGACAAGTAAGACTTCAGAAAAAAATGGTACTCCTCTCCCTTATTCATGTTAAGAAAAATCCGAGAGCTTTGTTAAAAACAAAAGAAGAGAATAAAGGATGAGATGATTTTGATCAGTTTAGAGAGGTAGGTAAATTACCTGTGACCTCATTATTCTACTCTTAAGTCAAATGATCACACAAAGCTTGGAAGCGAGGGTAGGTAAATTACCTATGACCCCATTATTCGCCTACAACTTTGAAAAAAAAAAAAAAAAAAAAAAAAAAAAAACAAAGCAAAGCTCTAAGGAAGATTAAAAAGAATAAGTCTGGGAGAGAAAGAGTACCACATGTGTTTAAAAGATATGTCTTGCTTGTTATGGTATTGTACGGGAATGAGTCTGAAGGTTCTTGATATTGATCAAATTGATGAGACTCACCGATGAGGAATTTGGCTTGAATTTGGAATGCTATGAAGCGGAGAAGTACATGGTGGTTCGATTTGGATTTATGGCTGTGATAATTTGGATGATCATGGCATACTGAAAGAAAGTTCATGGCAAAGTCTTTCACATGGAATGTTATTTAGGCTGGTGGATATATCATGGTTTTATGTTTTTATATATAGATATAGTCTTAATTATAGAGTTTTTTGGTATTTTTGAGTATTTTGAGTCTTTATAGGATTTAACATGGATGGGAGCATAATGGAGCTAAATTGGAGGATTTGGAGCTTAATCAAGCATTGAGGCAGTTGGGAGACGAAATTTAGAGAGTGCATCGATCGACACAGTATATGCATCGATCGATGCTAGGCCAAAGTCAGAATTGGAAGTTTTCTCACAAGTTTTGAAGATTTACACATCTGCCCCAAAGTCTTCCATATTTGCATCATTGGTCCCTGGACGTGTTTAGGAATATAAATAGGATTTTTATGGTCATTGTTTAGACCTAAGCTTTATTTTTCCCTGCAACTTTTGAGAGCAAAACCCCTGAGATTTTAGAGAGCTTTTGGAGAGAAGAATCAAGACTCCTTCGAGAAGATTCGAACTCCATTACTTCTTCTTTAATCTCTTTCTTAATGCAATTTATTCAGAAGATGTTTTGTGTTTCATTGATTATGTCTGAGTAGATCTGCTTGTTAGGTTTAGGGTTTCTCATTAGGGATTTCATGGATTATTAGATCTGTTATTATTTAGGATTCATTTTCTTTCTTTTCTTCACCATATGTTGTTTTTAATGCTAGATCCTTGATTAGTTATCTGGATTTAGATCTTAGGATAATTAATTGATATGAGAATATAATTGATTTTCCTGATAAAACCTTTGGTGAGCAAAATTACTTTCTGCAAAGAGATTTGATTTAGTAATTTTGTGAACTTATCTAAACTTATTTTTAAAGCTGATTTATTACCTAGAATTTTGCAAAGAAATTTGGATTTTCTGGTTTGAAATTTAGATAATATTTGCAGTGAGAACTGATTTATTTTATAATTGTGTTTAGAGTTCAAGAACGGTGCTTAATTATTGAATCTTGTTTCTTAATTAATTGATCTGATTTTCCATGATTTCCTGAGAATTTCCTAGGCCTAGCGTTTTTAATTCATGAATTTACAACACCTTTTAATTCTGTTTCTGCATTGTTTTTAAATTAATATTTTGATTTAGCATAATTAAAAGAATAATAAGTCTATTGTGTGAATCTAGAGTTCTTGTGGATTCGATCCCTAAATACTACATTGACCTCTTAATTTGAGAGAGTAGCTCTAGGGTAAATTTGAGCTTATCAGGTTCCATCAAATCCATATGCACCAAGTCTAATGCTGCTTTTGATTGAACATCTGGAACTTTCTTGTGTTGAATATTTACTTGTTTTTCTTTACTACATGGACCACACACCATCTTGTCTTCTCCTTTGATTTTCAATATTCCTCTCACAATTGTTCTCCCACATATAACAATTATTTCCAGATCTTCTTCCTCTTAGAATAACATCACCGATTTCATTGATGGCCTTGCAATCAATTTTAGTGGAAGTAACTTCCACTTCTTCATCACACAGCTGACTACGCTTATCAAATTAGCTTTTAAACCTTGAACTAGATATACGTTCATTAATTGTGGAAGTTCTTACTAGTTCTCCCTTTAGCTTGTATAGCTCGTATCCTCCATCGCCGAAAGACACCTTTCCTCCTTTAATTTTTAGCATCCTGCAGATTGTCATGCATACCAGTCATATGATGTGAGCAGCCACTGTCAAAATACCATGGACCAATAACACTGTTTTTCTCATCGGACCACTTGATTTAATGTCTTGATCTTGATGAGATAATCAACCGATATGAACTTAACATGGCCTGAGTTGGATCTATTTATCCCAGTATATCCTAACCCTCTGTTAGACTTCTTAGTTATTCCATAACTTAGAATTTTATCAAGTTGTATGGTTCTTGCAAACATACGAATCTCTGATGTTGTTGATCCAACTCTGCTTGTAAATTGACTACTGTCTTCTTTTCAGCATAACTCTTTTCCAAATTGTATGCTTTCAAGGATAAAGTCAGTTTCTCTTTCATTAAGCTCAGACTCTCAGTGCTGATTTTCTTCTCATCTTCAAATCGTTATTTAGTTGTGCAACAAGCGCTTCAAGACGTGATTTTTCTTTGATTAGATCTTGATTTTCTCTACTAATTTTAATGAGCGTCTCTCGAACCTCCTTGTAACTTTTAAAAAAATCAATTTCTATTTCTTCTTCAGATTCAGAATCAGAGACTTCTTCTCCATCCACAAACTTTGTGATACCCACCAAGGCAATAAAGTTTGAAATTTCTTCTTCATCTTCGCTAATCTCATATGAACCTTCCTCCATACTCAGGCATTGATTTTTCTTTTCTATCAACACATTCATTCTGAGAATATCCCATCCCTTTGCAACCCGAACACTTAAGTTCTCGTCTCTTGATAGTTGGGCATTCACGGATAAAGTATCCAAACCCTTTACACTCATGACACTGCTGCATCTCAACTTTTCTTGAACCTTTGATTTCTTCAGTATTCTTTTGAAAGAACCAAACTTTTTCTGACTTTGACCTTGCTCCACTTTTCTTAAAACACGATCAAATCTACGAACAAGTAAACTCACAGGGTCTTCTCCTTCATCTATTTGATTGTTGCTTTCACATGATGTTATTGCCAGACCTTTTAGTTTTTAAGTCCTCCGAGTTCTTGTGTGCTTGCAACATCCCAACTACTTCTCCAAAACTGAGGTTATCGGTGTTATGAGAAACATTCAAAGCAGTTTTATAGGCCATGAATCTCTATTGCAAGCATCTCAAGAAATTTTTAACCAATTTTTGATCTTTGTATTTCTTTACAAGCGTTAGAGCCTCTTGTGCCAAAGAACTCAATTTAAAAATAAAATCGGAGATCGATTCATGCTCTCCCATCTTTAAGTTTTCAAATTTTGAAGCCAACATATCCATCCTTAAGCTTTGAACTTTAGTTGTTCCTTCGTAGTGAGTCTGTAAGATATTCCATGCTTCTTTTGCAGTTTCACAACCTTGAATCAAATCGAATTGTTTTCTCCCAACGCTACAGTGTATAGCGGTGAGAGCTCTAGCATTATATTTTGATTTCTTTTGTTCCTCATATGTCCAATCGATCTCTGGTTTGTGTATTCTCTTCCCAGCTTCATCTTTAATTGTTGGTTCTTCCCACTTATCAAGTACATACTTCCAAGCGAGGCGATCGATTCCTCCTATAATGGAATTAAATCTTGATTTCCAAAAACCATAGTTTCCATCATCTAGGATAACCTTATTATTGTTGACAAGATATCCATAGCTCTCCATCTTCTTCACAGGATCTCACCTGTATGCAATCCCCACAAGACTTGCTCGATACCAAATGAAAGTGTAAGAGCTATTAGTACATAAACTAAATCAACAATTAACACAGGGGTTTTCTCAAAACTCTTTGATTAATAGAAAATACGTTTACAACTTTCTTTAAAACTATTTTCTATCCTCTCAATCTCAAGTTCTTAGATCATAAGCTTGATCAAGAATCTCTCTCAAAAACCCCTCATCCCTCTTTGAATCTCTAAGATATATTTCTTAAGCTTGACATTCAATTGCTAGGAATTCTTAAACTCTAAATCTCTGTCTCTACCTTGAGGCCAAATTCCACTATTTATACTAATAGAGTATGCCATACAACAGGTTTTTTTTCCTATTCTAATGCTAACAGAAATTGACAATTTTCTTGTTCTTTGAAAAAAATAATTTTTCTATCTTTGCTAAATTTCCTTTTTCAAGCTCTCTTTGTTTCTTCAAGCTTCTAGACTTTTCTCCAAGCTTCCAGCTCTTGTAATTTTCCTTATCAATTAATACATTAAACGTCATAACTTATTTCTATTTTTTGGTTTTTTATGATTTGCTTGTATTTCTTCTTGTCCTACTTGCCCTTAGGACAGTGTCTGTATCATATGTTTGCATTTTCAGATTCAAAACAGAAGCCGAGAGACAAAACCTTGCAGGCTGCCTAGAACCAAAAGTAAAGGAGAAGATTGCACCTCGAAGGTTTATAAAAAATAATATAGTAAAAAATAATGAATTTAAATATTTTAGATTCACAAAGATTTCGAGTTTGCGTTGACCAGATCAATACAAATAAACGGAGTTTGCGTTAATCTAGAGTCAGTCAAAGCACAATTAAAGGAGATACATAGCCAAAAATAGATTTGTTTAAAAGTCTAATAGACATAACTTCTTAATTATAACACATTATGTTCTTTCTTTTTATCATTTGAAAAACAACATCAATCCATTTCTATCGTCTACGATGACTAAACACATTCAACTCTTGTTCACCGTTTTAGCCATCTTCAACATTTTCGTGCTTGGTATGTATCTATATATTTAATATTTACTAAATATATTACAAATAATCGATATTTTTTTTTAATGAATGCCATGTTATTGTTTTGTATCAAAACAAATTTCTTTTAATGAAAACTTATATTTTCATACTCCCTCTGTTTCATAAAGAATGTTATTCTGAAAATTTTTTTGTTACACAAAGAGTGTCATTTTACATTTCCAATGAGTGTTTTAATACTAAATTTTATTTTTTACCCCTAAACCCAAAGCTATTTTCATTGAATATATAATATTAACTACTTATTAAATAGGGGCAAATATGTATAATTCATACTTTTCTTAATTTATGTGAAATGTGTCAAAATGACACTCTTTGTGAAACGGAGGGAGTATAAATTTTTGTGTAATAAACAGGAGTGGTTGGAAATGTGAATTCAGCACCATTTAGCTGTGAGGAAATTCTGTTTAAAAAGAGAAAGTGTGATTCCCAAGAGTGGGTTAATATGTGTGTTGAAGAGGCAAGGGCTGGCGAGTTGTTCTCTGGCCAAAGACAGGTTAAACTTCATATGTCGTTGCAATTATCAGTGCCCTAAGTAAAAAAAAAAATATTTACTATGAATTCTTATAAAAGTACTGATTTCTTGAATATTTTTGCTTGAATTCTATTTATATATATACTAGTATTATAGCCCGTACTACGTACGGGTCAAATTTTTTTTAACGATTGTAATTTATATTAACATGATGACAAAAACAAAATTTGAACATAAAAGTTTAAAATTTATGGATGTTAACCAAAAGCAATAGAATTTCATAACAAACTAATTCTCTAAAACAAATAATTAAGCTATATTGTTACCTTGTGCATCTTCAAAATCACTAACTACTTCCAATGACATGTTCTTTTCCCTAAATTACTGTTCACTTCATTAAGAATGTCTTGTTAGAAATTCCAGGTCCCTAACATTTAAAAGCAGTAACAATGATGGACAAATGTTTTACCTTGAATCTTGTATGCATAATGCCTGTCACTCAAAACATATTTGTAGCCACGTCATGCCATCCATCTGTGAGATTGGTTTTCTCCTTCCTTTTTTTTTTTTTAGTTTGCAGAGTTACAATTGATTCATCTTGTATTAGTTTGCCTCCATTTTGTTTCCCAAACGATTTTCAAAAACTCCCATAATCAATTTGAAGAGGACATGGTGCGCGTGGAAAGTGTGAGAATGTATAATGTAACAATTCCATAAAACGGAGCCAAAGGTTTAGTGGGACCAAACTCACCGTTTAAGATCCGTCACATGAGAATTTAACATCATCTATCCATCATCTTGGCGAACTCCCACACATTAGGCGCTGCAAAGGACTCCCCATCCTGATACACATTGAGAAGTTAGAATGAAAATAATTGTTAATTTGAGAAGAGAAAAAGAGTAAAAGAAAGAGATTCACTCATCTAGAAAAGACATGCAGAAAAGAATAAACCAAACCAGGGAGGTTTTCGGTTATTGCTGTAAATCTCAATATTGGAATCGTCGAGAGAATAGTTTCTCTTTTTTTTTTTGGTCAGTTTAACTTTTAATGTTGGATTTATAAGAAAGAATGAATGATC